>CM024549.2:50298367-50470009 GCA_014182405.2 Eucalyptus sideroxylon | reverse complement strand
GGGATTTTGGTGTCTTTTGCTCTAAATTAAATTACTGAAATCTACCAAGTTCTCAGATAATTGCACAGAAATTGAGACACAAATCAGTAAAAAATTATGCTCAAAAGGGCATTCAAACCTAAGGCACTAACAGAAAGACAAAAGTATAATGCTGCTGGGGCTAGGCAAGATGTAAACGGAAAGAAAGTAAAAAAAAATCCATAGGTCAGTCAAGTGTTCATGAAAGTAGAAAAGCTGGACACGAATTCTAAAAGTCCATAGGTTTAAATGAGACCAATCAGAAAAAACGATTTTCATTAGACATCAATTGTACATAAACATGTATGGCACTCCTGTTTTTTTCCTTCTTTTGGTGCGCAGAAAACAAGAATTTCACTTTAAAAGTAATAACATGCCAAGAAGAAACAAATAAGCTACCACTTTTAATAAAGTATAATGAAATCTTCATGTCACATGACTTTCCTTTTCCTCAGCATAACCAAACAGTACTCACAGCTTACTGAAAAAGAGTACATTCCTGTAGGCATCCATGTGTTTTCCATCACGAAAGAAAAATTATTTAGAAAAGATTAGACGATTTCAGAAAAAGAATAAAGAGAGTACCATCTATATCATATGGAGGCGGAAAGAACTGCAAATAGCAAAATGAAGCAACGATTGTCCCTGTATGATTAAATGAGTGGTCACTTGTTTCAGTAGATGACTGGTACTGCACCAAATGAAAAAAATTCAATCAAAGTTGAAAAACAAACCTAGAAGAGCCCCAGCAAATACATCTTGCCAATGATGCCAATAGTCGTCAACTCGAGAAATTCTACAAGAGCTGCAAGTAATGGGAGGAAAACAATACAAAGCTTCGCAACATGGCCTTGACGATCGAACACCCTGACTTTCCCTGACAAGTACAATGCAAGAAAACCCAGTCCAGCAAAGCACCCTGCCAAGCCAGAGATCCCTCAAAATGAATCATGTCACAAAAAGGAGATATAATCATTCGCAAAATCAACATAGTAACATTCTAAATCTGATTTAATCTGTGTACATGCCATTTGTTTACCTTCTAGTGTATTGTGCTTTAATGACATGTCAATTACGTTTAAAGTCAATCAATCAACAATTCATTTATTATATTTTGCAAATTTCCCTAATAAATTTGGTAGTTGGTAGTTTTTCAGTAATTTGAAAATTGATAATTTCACAACCTGGTCAGCAGATTTAATCAGGTCATCAAAGTTGACTGGTCCTTCTAGATGTTGACTTTCTCTGATGAGGAGATGTATTAACTCAAAAAGGTACCCAGTTCCCTATCATTGCTGTACAATGTTTGACCACTGATGATTAAAAAAGAATCATGCTCCTAGGAAAGCAAGTCAGTGTCTTGAATCAAGTAATCTTTTTCTTGCCATTAGAAGTAAACTGTCCAGAAACTTGATTCTTCTATGATGTCCTCGTCTTCATTGTGAAGACTTACAAATAGTGCAATGGCTTGCATAAACTGACAGCATGCGAACATAGAAACCTGCTGGACATCTCTTTAGCCATTATTTATTGTCACAGCCAACAGAATGGATCACCTTGAGAACTCTCGCATAGAGCCTCTATATGCATTCAATTTAATTTTGCAAAATTCAAAGCATTATAATTTATTTATTTTTTAAATCGGAATGAACAAAATGATCACAATTTGACTATTTCATTGAGATTTTGTTATTAAAAAAACCGGAGCACTTTTAAGCAATCAAATGAGCAGATATTGCAATTTCCAATGCACTAGCTACCCTCATAGCTACCCTCGTGATATGCACAGTCGATGCTCTAAAGTCGAATATTTCGTCATTAAGTAGGTTTAACAAGTGCCCTTGTTAACAAGACCTTTCAATTAGGACTAGACATGCTCAACTACCATCAAACTTGGCATTAAGTAAAAAAGGCAAAGTAAATACTATTCCATTGTCATTCTATCTTCTTAAGTTTCTGTCATCCATAATCTGATTTAAGATCTTGTAGGGTACACATTGCTTGGAATCAGTTTCTTTAAAGTACATAATTTACCCATGCCAGTCCATGTCATGCAGCATATAGACAAATCCAAAGTTTCCAGGCCATCTGTAAACTTCAGTCAATAATATATTCAAACAACAGATTTCTTTTAGATGCTTACCTGAGGTATGCCCGCTTGGAAAACTTTTATATCCTTCTTTGATGACAGTCTTATCCCCAGTACAATTCACATCCAGTGTGACAGGGTCAAACACCTGCAGGTGGCACAGATCATTTTTCATTCTTCGCATGTTCAAAGATCTTAGCACTAGCTAGAAATGGCAACATGACAGACAAGTTGAAACATCATTTGCAAAGGAAAGGTTAAAAATTCATAAGTGCAAGCTTTTCTTTAGGTCTTACCCCCTTTACCATCAGGAAAACAACGCCAGAAAAATCTGGTCGAGGTCGGCCAACGGCATTTTTGATTGCTTCAGTTATAACTGCAGTGATAAGCACAGAATATAGAAGACCTGGACAAGGTCACATAGAATAATTACCTTTGGACATGATATTCACACACATGCATTAGCAAAAAGTCACATAGATTAAGAGGATTTACCCAATAAGGCATGGTGCAGGTCATAAACATCCTTTCTGATGAAGTAGTAGACGAGAATTACAACAAACGGCAGCAATATCGCGATAATCTGTGATAATTAACTAATTAATACAAATAAATGAGTAACTTTTACTTCATGTGAACTTTGTTTGACATGTGTTTTGTCTATTTACATACCGGAACAGCCCAGATGGGAACAGTATTATCCTGCAGAGGGTACCTCAGGTCTGTCATCATCTCCTCTCCAACAAAACGATGAAATGGCTCTAAGGACGTTCAATATAATCACCATTACCACAAGAAGAAAGAGGATCAACCAGTCATGCATGTGTACTCTTGCCACTTTGATTCCATGGGACCTGACTGTGTGACAACCTAAATGGATCTCCGGCATCTTTAACTCTTAGTTTAAAATGTTTATTCCTGACTATAGATATTAAAAAAATATGAGAGCCTGACAAAGCGATTAAACAAGTGCATGCAAATGCTCAGTAGAAGATAAAGGAGTTTACACAAGCAAAAGCAAAGTCAGCAATGGCTACCAGTAATAACCACAGGGTAATTCAGTATCCAAATGAAATGATGAAAATACTGTAAAGTGGTACAAAAAAAGAAGCAAAGCATCAATAGAAGTCAGGATCCTAAAGTTTAATTAAAAAGATAAATAAATAAAAAATTTGACAGGGAAGCATCACATAAATATATAGTGAGATTACACAGAGACATCACACTACCATGACAAAGAAACCCCTGCATTACTAGACAACTCTCCTTCTTTTCAATCTACAACTTCCTCTATCACCAGTAATAGAAAACTTGAATTTACTGCCATTGAAAACAAGGTTCTGTTAAAAGATAAGGACTTGAGTTCAAATCCCATCTGTCTATACAAAACATCTTGAAGAATGACAGAACCTGAAAAGAGTACCTGCCTACAATAAAACAGCAATACAATGGCAACTCCAGATCAAATCAGTAAGCACGCACGAAAAGCATAAGCTCAAAACAGAACAGATGAACCAAACCTGAAAATCAATCTAGAAAGAAAAACTATACTTGTATAACACATTATGAGAGAAAACCTCTCCCATCATTCCCATCCACTATGGCAAAGGAGTAAGGACTCAAGTCAAAACAACAAAAAGCAGTAATTTGCAGACTAACCCAAAAGCAGATGCACAAGAAAGCAGATACATATAAGAAATACTGCAGAGGCCATACATTGGACTCAATTATTAAAAAGGTTCAAGCAAGACTTTAATACATCTAATACACCAGGGCCAAACCCAACATCATGCATACCAGACATGACACCAATGATGATGTTTCCCAAAGCACTAGGCTAAACATGTAGGCGACTGGCAAAGGAGATCACAAGTTTAACTTCTTCAGGAAGATAAAAGCAAGATTAGACAATAGCAGTGATTTGGGCCATCACTTTCGCAATTTCTCCAAGTAGTTCAGCAGCTTTACTAACATTACCAGCCCATAGATTGGCAAGAGAACTCATCATGACTTTGAATGGAAAGTTAAAATTCAAACAAGAGCACTCCTACCAGCCTCATGTGGGTCAAAGATCTACAAGGAAACTCCAAAAGCTAAAACAGAAAAAAAAGAGAAAATAAGATAGACAAGGTCACAAGTCACCATGCCTAAACAAATGCTAATGATTTTCACAAACAAGCCCTAAAAGAAGATTACAGCAGGTTGAACATGCACGGCCGAACTGTTTCGGATCATACAAAAAGAAATAATTCATTATTGTTACGAGCCCATTAGCTGCATAAGCGAAGGAACAAAGAACAAAACAACCAATCTCTACAATTTCCTTCCACCAAAAAAAAAAAGAAAAATCTCTACAATTTCCAGGGCAAACATGAAGCTGCATTCAGAAATTGTATTTCAACAACTACAGGGAAATCCTGCACAGGCCCAGTTAAAAGAACGCACATGCAGCACCAATCTCCAGAAGAGCAAAACAATCATTCTATTCGTTCCTGAAAAGAAAGGTGCATTGATAGGATACACATTTTCTACAGACAACAAGTTGACGCATCGATTTCTAACAGCCTTGCATCTCCTCAAATCTAACTAAAAGCCAACTAAAGGGAACTTCTGCACCGGCCCAGATAACCCAAGAGCCGTTTCGAACAAAAGCACGCGACTTTCCAAGATAGACCAAACCTGACGGAGGAGGAGGAGGAGGAGGAGGAGGACGTGAGCGGAGTGCCTGAAACTCGGAGACGTTGCTCGTCGGGGGAGGAGGGGAAGAAGAAGAAGAAGCGCGTGAGCTTTGGGGTATCGGAGGAGCTCGTAGAGTCATAGGCGGCCCAGAAGAGGACGAGGGTCGCACCAAGACGCCATCTTTTCTCCAAAAAGAAGAGGCCAAAGCCGAACGGCAGTACGTCAAAGTTTGCTTTTTTATCGCCGTTTTTCTGCTACATGGAGCAGAGCAAAGCAGACACCAAATTCAAAAAAATCGCTCCGTCTGGGTTGGGTGGCGTCGGTCGGTGGTGGGTTTTGAATTAGAGCCTGGTCTTTTTTGGAAAAAAAAGGAAAGTGACGATGAACAGCTAAGGGTGCGTTTGGATGGGCATAGGGTGAGTATTACTGAGAGATATTCTCTTTCCCTTTAAAGCCAAAAAATTCAACCTAGGCTCGCATGCGTGGTTTGCTCACGTATGGAAAGTGTTCTTACGTGCCAGTTTGCATCACCATCACCTGCGAGAAAATTTGCTTCAATGATCACTGATTCTAGCTCCACACGAAACGTTACACCCCAATCAATGGGCGACGTTTACTCTTCGATGGAGATCTTGATCGATAAATATCAGAGTCAAAAAATGGGCCAGGTTCGCTCTTTCCTCCACCCAAAATCAGAGTCGAAATCGCAGCATGGGTCAAATCAAGGAGTAGCTAAATAATGAGAACTGCGCTCACGCCCGACCAGACATGGATATTACCTTCATTATGTTGTAAGGTGATGATCCCACATTCGTTCCTCATCGGGAAGTCATTTTCACTGCCCCACTCGCGTCTTTGACCCTCGCGGCGGCTATCGTGTATCATCAAATCTCTTCCTTAATATTCAAACCGTGAGCTGCTAGGTGTTTGCTGCTTCGTTAGTCAATTTTGATCGAATTCAGTCTTGGAACCGATACTGAAGACTTTCCGACAGATTGTCGGTTCTGTCTCGGAGCTGTGAATGGATACAAGGCGTCGGCTTAAAGAAATGGTGAGAGACCCCGCCACGAAGCTACTCGCGATGCTACCTGACTAAGAGAGCTAACTCGGCCTCATCGAAGTTGTCGATGTGAATTCAAATGTGTAGAACCGAAATGGGATTCAATTGCTTAAAGATGCTGAGGAAGCATCATGTATCGAATAAAGGAAAATGATATCAGTGATCTCTAAATTTTGTCCCGAAATATAATATGATCCTTATTTCTCTAAATTATTAATATGGTTTCTAAACTTCTAACATATGTTTAATTGAACTATATGAAAGTATTCATTATTGTTTTTGAATTTGAGTTAATGGAATGATAATACTAAATATTTTTAAATAACTCAGGGACTAAAATTAATATATTTTAAGAGTTTTGCATTACATTGCACATTTAGATAAAGTTTAGGAAGTATATTAAACAAACAAAAAGTTCATGAATATATTAAAGTTCAATGACAATTTATGTCATTATCCCCTGAATAAAAGTGATGTTAATTCTTTGAACTTTAAGTGATTATTGCAGATTAGGAAATTTGGAGCATAGTGCATCCGAGTGTCGTGGCTTGGTCCACATACTCTCTATCTCTTTTGGTCTATAGTATGAATATAGTATGAATAGAGAGATGATAAATACATAAATAAAGATCGGCCTAAAGAACTAACATGCTATGTGATGTGTTGGATCGAAAATGAGTGTTTAAATAGGTGGATCACTGTCGATACCTGCCGCGAGAAGTCTATGAAATTACTTAGTTATATTAATCTGTGGAGAGATTCTTTGCTTCTTCGGTCAGTCGTGACTTTCCTTACTTGGACACATGGCGCCATAAAAGGAGGTGACGAAGATGGAGATGAAGATGAAAGTGGATGGACCAACTTCGTCTGCTTCGCATAATGGACCTCCCCTGTCTCTTTATGCCCACCTTATCATATTAAGAGGACTATCTTATGGAGATATTATATGGGTTGGTTCATGTTCCCTTTATGCAAGAATATTATATTTGTCGACGGTGTTGATGCAATATAACTTAGTTGATTAATTGACACCCGTGCCAAGTTAAATCATTGCCTGTTTAGTGAAGTATTACTTCCCAATTTGGTGACAAAAGAATACTTCCTTCATTAACTACAAAAATAACTCATTTTGTAAACAAAATAGAAAAGTCCTGACATTGTGGAACTTATGTGAAAGGTCGGTGTAAATTTAGAAGTAACAAGTTTTATCGGTGTTTTAAACCTTTCAATGTCATGAATCTCTATATGAATCGGAAAGTCGAAGGAAGCCTGTAGAAAAGGTAGAGAAAAAAAGATGATGTACATATCCACTTATTAGAATAACTTGCCTTGGTTTTTCAAATTAAAAAGATTACTAGAACGATGAAAGAACATAATAAATTGGTACTATTGATTTAGCAGGGTGTTATACATGTCAATGGAGTGTGCAATAACTTAGATTAGGGGCGAGAAAACAATATATACCTATACATATCATTGTATATGCGTGTGTACTCGATGAATTCCAATGTGAAGCGTGAGTGAAGTTGAAAAAGAGAGGCACCGACCTGGACCAATCCAATGGGCCTTGAATTAGTCATAGTTGGTCCAAGTTAAGCCCATTAATTTCTCTGGCTTAAATACTCAACGCATAATGACTTTCGAGAGATCGTAACTCATTGCTCGGGCATCTTTTTCAAGCGATCATTATTTTGACTCCGCATGGCTTTTCAAGAGAAATCATATGAAAAATAATAAATTTCAAGAAAATAGTGAGAAGAATGTAAGCTGTAATGTAATTCTTTAATATGAAAATTCAAAATAGGAGATCTTTGATCTTTGTGAATTTCTCACAATGAAAGGGATAAAGACATACCTTTATTCATAGCAATACTATTGAAAATATTTGTTATCGAAAACAGAAGAGATGAATAAATTTTATTTTGTTACTTGGGTGGAAAGGACTACATTTCATTTATGCATGTTATCAATAAGTGCTTTTCATCAAAGCACCTTTTTCACTTTGCAAGAGTTGGTCCTTTTTGGAAGAACGATAACTTCCCAATAAAATTGTATATTTTCATCATTTTCATAGCCAATACATTTTAACACTTATATAATTTATTAAGCCATTGATTAATAACATCATGTGAGTCACAATTATTCTTACAAAGAAAGCCATCGGAACATGTCTCTTGTTATTTCTTACTTCGCAAGAAGTTTTGGTAGGCAAAACTTCATGAGAGCGTAATTTGTCACTCAAGTTTTTTTTTTGGGGAGTGGGGAGGGGGGGCGATATGTTTTTAGTCCTTGTCCACTAGGTTTCCAATAAAGAAAAGTTCCTAATATAAATAAAATGATCCTAGTTCACTCTCTTCTTGAAATCAATCTCGAAGCAAGTGCTTTTCACTATCATGAAGAGTCAAGCCGTCCCACCAATAGCAAGGAGATCATTCCATTCTTGAGCATAATTTGTCGCTCAGGTTTTTTTTTTTTTTTTTTTTGGAAGGGCGATTTGTTTTTCAGTCTTCGTCCACTAGGTTTTCTCAATAAAGAAAAGTTCCTAACATAGGTAAAATGGTCCCGGTTCTCTCTCTTCTTGAAATCAATCTCTAATCGAGTTGCTATCATGCTGAGTCAAGCCGTCCCACCAATAGCAGGGAGATCATTCCACTCCTGAAGATTAGCTGTCACAATAGAGGAAGCCTAAGCTCCACTCAGGAACAAATTTCGTTTGTGGTCCATGTACTTTGGAGCACCTTACATTTCAACCCTAAAGCTTTTAATATTTTTCAAAAAATCTAGTGGGGCGAAGCGCGACAGAGCTGAAGACGTCCCGTCAAACTACCTCACAACTTGATTTGTACGTTCGGTTCAAGCTCGCAATTAGACGAACCCATCTCGTCATGCGAAAAAAACTGGCCGAAAGAGAACAAGGGCTTGTTTCGGTCGGCACTGCATAAGGGGGGTGAAGCGAATCGGGACGGGACCACATCGTCCTCGTCAGCCGAATCTCAAAGGACCGTTTTGGTCAAGATCTCGTTCCGCGAGCGCCCGTCATATCTTGGGGGCCCCAAAAAGTGTGTAGAGGACAGACGAGAGAGAAAAGAAGAAGGGGAGTTTTTTTCCTCCTCGAAACAATGATGTCCCCGACTCCCGACGAGGGGCATTATCAGGGGGGGTCGCTTTAGGAAGTAGATTAGGTTGCTTTGCGTCCCTCTCCCCCGCACTTGACCACTTGCACCGTCCATAATTGAGAGCATAGAAAAATATCGTCGTTCGGGCGGGTTTGGATGATGTTGCCTCCGGTGGTCCCGGGCAATTCGGATCGGTCTTATTACGGCTTTGAAGTTGACTGTGCGCCAGTTCTGCCGTGCTCAATCCAAAGGTCGATGCTTACGATTATGTATGGATGTCCATTGGATGGTGTGCTTCCTGCAACGCTTTGATTTAATTAGAATCAGGTGATTACAAATGTTTTTCTACGAATTTTGACGAGTGAAATTGGTGATGAGGTGGCCCGCCTAGCTGTGGGGGAGGGGCGGTTCGTCCAAGGCGAAGTGGCCAAGGTTGCTGGCGGCAGCAGTAACATAGGTTTTCCGCCTTTTTCAATGAATGGAGTGGTTGTATAGGTTGGCCTGCTAAAGTTTTGGACTCCATCAAGGTGATATGGACAGCTAGTAGTCATGGGTCATTTTCGTTTTTTCCGCCGAGCATGTACAAAATTAGGGAGAAATGTGTAAACCCTCTTCAGCTTTGGAAATTGCATTTTGCATTCTTTCACTTCTAGGAATAATTGAGACGAATCTTCATGGCTGGAAAAATATCAAAATGGCCCCTAAGGAGGAATTGCAATCCTCTAAATCCCCTAAAAGCGTGGCCCCGTAAGCTCCGGGAAGCTTGACGACGGCGACCTCAATATGGGGGTCATAATTTTCTTGGTCGGTCGTGTGATTGATGGGGAGAGATGGCAAGTTGAATGGTGGACGAATATGATGGAAGCAGTTGAGACGACGGCTAGATCGAGATTTGTGAAAGTGCATCTATTCAACTCAGAAAAGTAGCATGAATGTTTGAAAGAAGGAATTAGCAATTTGATTGATAAACTTACGTGACCAACTTTTCTTGTTTTCGGAACTGGCAACTAAGTTTAGAAATAGTTGGGGAAAAGTGTCAGAAAATGTTTAAACCTATTTTATTAGTACCAATTTAGTTATAAATTTTTTGATCTTGTGCCAATTCGGTCATTCCAAAGCAAATTTTAGCCGAATAATACTAACATGAATACCAATTGATTTATGACACGTGATCGGTCTTTGACGTGAATAATTTTTAATATTATTTTAATATTCTTTTTGCAAATTTATTTACTTATTTTCTTTTTCCTTTTAATCTTTTTTCCTTCCTCTTCCTCTAGCCAATTGTTGGACTTTGCCAGCCTTTGGCTAGCCTCATCGAGGTCCGGTGATCGGCTAGAGGAAGATGAAAGAAAAAAAAAAGAATGGAATAAGTAAATAACCATAAAAATATTAAAATATTATTAAAAGTTATTTAAGTCAACGCTTGTCGTCCAACCAAAGTGTCTATGTCGGTAATATTGGACCAAAATTAGCCGAAAGAATTGAATTGGCATTAGATCAAAATATTTAAAATTAAATTAGCATCAATAAAAGCTTTATGATTAACTTAGTATCAATATAATAGGTTAAAGACTTTTCTAACACTTTCTCCGAAAATAGGTGTGTGAAGATGCATTTTGGAAAGTAAAGCACACAAAGTGGTATTGAGATGATAACTTAAGGATGATGTTTCGAATCTTCCCATATAATTATATATAGAATCAAGCAAATATAAATGAAGTATGGATACACATAGGCATGACCTGGGCATGGCACAACACTTCTAAGCGACACGAGACTAAAGCAGAAAAATGATTGGTTATATCGCTTAAAAAAATTTCTTAATAAAAATGTTTTCATTGTTGAAACAATTTATACCTAATTATTTTTGTGGGCTATAAAAATATTTTTCATTCATTCATTTTTATAAAAAAAAAAAAATCATTTTTGGAAAATTCCTTTTCAAATTTTAAGTTTTTCGTGAAACAAACGCATTCATGTTTAGTTTGTTTCGCGAAAAATAAATTTTTGAAAAATATCTTATAAAAAATCTTATTATCGCCTAAAAAAATGTATTCATTGTCGATAACAATTCATGTCTAAACATTTTCGTAAATGATGAGAATGTATTTCGTTTAATCGTAAGCAATATGAGATTTATTTTTGGGGAAGTTACTTATTAAATCATTTAGTTTGTAAGTAAATCTTGTTTTTGCATTGAAACATGAACTTCAGCTGCACAGGCCAAACGGCTTCCATGCCCCATGGTGATGGTGCCCATGGCGGTCCCCTTGGCGGTCGACTCGACGAAGCGGGGAGCAGGAGGGTTCTTGCAAGACCTATTTGTATGGTGAGATTAGTGCATGGAGTTGCAGGGGGGCCGCGGCACGAAGTAATGATAAATATTCGCTGGGAGCAGAACCAAGGTCTTGAAGTAGACGAGAATGGCGGAGGGCATAAGTTGCAGCAACATAGAGCCACAATGGCAAATGGAGAACTTTACCTCCCGAGTTTTTGTGATCGTGGGCAAGTTGCCCCCTCACGTTTCGATATTTTGTAACGTGCCCCTTGAATTTTTAAAATCGACAATGTCATCTAGCGTTCACTCTAACCAACTTTTTATCACCTGTTCGACCGCATGTTTGCACTTGATTAGTTATCAAAGGCAAATTGGTCATGTATTATCTACGTAGGTTAGTAAAAAATAGGGACTACTCAAAAATATATTTTGAACCTATATAACAATGTGCATTTGTCATCTGTATTGCTGAGATATACATGCTAGTTGTGTCAAAAAGCCCAACGTCAGAGATGTGAAGCAGTTAATTTATTTCATTCGACCTATAACTCATTAGTTCAAGTTTTTCAGGGAAGATGGATGGCAGGCTCGAATTTGGCCTCTCTTTCGAGAATTTCCTTAGACGAATTCAAGTTCATCCTAGAACTTTAGTTACTGCCCTCACAGGTAATATATTTTTGAATACTTATATATATATATAATTGCCTTCAATAATCGGTCTCCAAGAAAAATCTGGTCGAAGCTATTGTCACTAGACATATTGCACCATGCAACGACCCTATAAACTTGATGACAAGTATCCTAATATGAGTTAAGCAGTGTCAATCTGCATTAACATATGTCTTATTGTCATGAGCAAGTTGAGTAACTTATGGATGATTTAGTTCATGTTGGATAGGGGTGAGCATTGATCCATGATTAACCCTAGACCAACCTTGGACTAACCCAACCCTATCAGTTTTGGTTTGGTTTTTAAGAGAACTAGGTCAGTCCTTGGTCCTTGGTCCTAGGAATTTAGGGTTGGTCTAACTCGGCATATATTATATATTATACATGTTATATATTTAATGCGTTCTATATAATATTCTTTTATCTTTCTAAAGTCTATAACCCAACTTAACGTTAATGGTGTTAACAAGTCCTCCTCCAGCATTTTGTTCTATCCTCTTCTTTCTCTTTTATATTTTCCAAGTAAATCCAAAAGAATAAAGCCATAATTAGAAGTTTAGAAACCTCTTCTTGAGCAACTCCACGATTGCCCGCTCTCGCTTGTTGCTCATGGCTTGCCGCTCGCCTTGCTCCTGCACATTGCTGGCTCACTGCTCGCCTCGCTCTCACATGTCATTCGCTGCTCGCCTTTTGGATTTACTTTGTAAATACAAAAGAATAAAGCCCTAATAAGAAATTTAGAAACCCTCTTTGTGAGCAACACTCGATGCTCCCCCTGATCCTGCTCATTGCTGCAACTCGCACCACTTTTGCACATTGCTCGCTCGCTGCTCGCCCTATTACTTTGAAAATCATAGGCTGCAAAAGGTCAATCAACATCACATCAACCTAAAAAGAACCATTCTTAATGGTTGCTTCAAATCATTAGTGTCACTCATTAATATTGGATCTTGGATGCTTATTTTTGTTTTAAGTATGATATCCACAATTCTTGTCATGGAGTGTTAGTAGTGTGGATTTGGTGTAGATTCTATATTTGAAAAGTGGTACTTTCTTAGTAATGGTTGATTTCTTCTAATGATTTAGAGGATATTGGATAGGGATTCAATTCTCTGATTGAAAGAAAAAAATAATGTGTAGAAAATTATATTCCTTAAACTTCCTTGCTCCATTGCGATAATTTTTTTTTAGAGCTTTGCTTTGAAATTCTCTCTAAATTGTAGAATTGTCATGCTGAATATTGGATGAAGGTGCATGACTTAAGCTCATGTTACTTTTGGCCTTTTATATATTTTACTTTACCTTTTCTTTCCTTTTAAATAGAAATTTACAAAATAGCGTTAGTTGGGCTTTGTGGAATTATATTATTATGTTGTCAAAAATTTATGTTAGATAGATAGCGGTGTTTATAGTTGTTTGATCAACGCCACATTCTTGGATACATAATTTCGAATAGTAAATTTATCTTTTCTAGGGAATACAAAAAATGATAAAAAATTTATTGATTGGTCATGATTTGATCCTGGAATCGAACCAGATTCATAGGATTAGTTTGGTTCTCGGTCCCATGCTTAATAGGATTTGTCCTCAGTTTAAAAAATTAAGGATCAATACTATATGAGTTGGTTCTTAGTTTAGATGTTAGATTGGTCAAACCCAGACCATATTCACTTCTAATGCTGTACTCCAACTTATGCAATTATGTGTTGCCTAAGGGTCATGTCAAAGCCCATCAACCAATCATAAGTAAATTCGGTATGATAGAAACGTCTAATTTCAATTATGATATTCGATTCTCGCGATCTTTAAAGAGGTAGAGTAAAAACAAGAAATATAAAGTCGTGTGAGGAGAATTAGTTGGCCATAGCTCTTTTTAGTTATTTTCATAATCACGCAACTTCTATACAAAGGGATGCGCATCAATTATCATCATCATCCCACGTCGAATTAATTCCGTATCATAAATTAATTAAGTTTGCTGAAAAAAGGAGAAAAAAAAAGAGAGAAAAAAAGGAAAAAAATCCCCAAAATAACGGAAGCGGTCCCCGCAGAGTGGGCCACACCTGGCAAAAGCGCGCCAACTGGAGCCAATCAGCGGGACAAGCTGTCAACCGTCGAAAGCCTGTTGACCGCCAACCGTTTTCTCCTCTCCCTCCCGTTGTATTTAACTGCCAAACCCCCCCTTTCTTCCACTGAGCCCAACCCACTGCTGAGTCAAAACTTAAATTTAGACTATTATCCTGACGAAAATTAAAAAAAAAAATGATTATTTCAGCATCCATCCACCCATAATTTATTATATTTCCCCACCGCCCAGAAAATAGTAGATCGATTTTTTAATTGCCGGATTATGGAAATAAACTACCCAAAAAGAAAATCTTGAATCGAACCTGAAAAAAAGAGCGAGGAGGCCCAGCCAGCTATGGCGAAGCTATAAGACCATCGCACCCCTCTCTCTCTCTCTCTCTCTCTCTTTCTCTCTCTCCCCGCTTTCGAGCAGCTCGGAAACGCCGCGCGACGAGATGGAGTCGCCATCGGCGGTGGCGGCGGCTGCGGCGGCGGCCGGCGGGGCGCACTCGCTCGCGCCGAAGCTGCGGCTCATGTGCAGCTACGGCGGCCACATCGTCCCCGCCCGCACGACAAGGCCCTGTGCTACGTCGGCGGCGACACCCGGATCGTCGTCGTCGGCGACCGCCAGCTGTCCTCCCTCGCCTCGCTCACGTCCCACCTCGCCAAGACGCTGCTCGACGGCCGCCCCTTCGTCCTCAAGTACCAGCTCCCCAACGAGGACCTCGACGCGCTCGTCACCGTGTCCACCGACGAGGACCTCGACAA
Source organism: Eucalyptus sideroxylon (assembly GCA_014182405.2). Lineage (NCBI taxonomy): Eukaryota > Viridiplantae > Streptophyta > Magnoliopsida > Myrtales > Myrtaceae > Eucalyptus > Eucalyptus sideroxylon. Next base: position 50,455,262 of record CM024549.2, on the reverse strand, counting down.
CATGATCGAGGAGTCGGTGAGCTCCTCCCTCAAGCACCCCCGCACCAGGCTCTTCCTCTTCCCGTCGCCGTCGGCGGCGCCGGAGTCGTCGCGGTCGATCGGCCGCCTCCTCGAAGCCTCCGGGACGTCGGAGCACTGGTTCGTGGACGCTTTGAATGGCGCCGGTGCCGCTGGGCCGAACAAGGGGTTCTCGGATTCTGCTCTGGTCAATTGCTTGTTAGGGCTTGATGATGGTGAGTCCGGATTGGAGAAGACGGCGAAGCAACCGCAGGAGGTGCAATCCGTTCCGGATTCGCCGATGCTGGCGACGTCGTCGTCTTTCGGTTCCTCCTCCACTGCATCGTCGCACTCTGTGGTTAATTCGCCGCCGATACGGGTCCAATCAGAGTCGGAGGTGGCGCGGGATGAGAAGTTGGGGATTGAGGAGCAGTTTGCGCTTATGGGGGTTGGATTTGGCGTTGGCCCAAAGCAAGACAATGGTTCTGTATCAAGTTCAGCGCCTCTAACGCCTGCAACTTACACCGATTGCATGCACCGGGTTTTCTCTGATGATGAGAGATCGGACCACGGTACGCCGGTGAATTCTCAGAAGTTGGGGATGCAGCAGCCTCAGCTGCAGTCGGTACCGCAGAATGTGCTTCTGAAGTCGCAGCAAAGTAGCGGACTAAATTCGCCTTTGTCCGATTCGCTATCTAGGTACTGAGAAAATCGCCTAATATTGCTTCTCAGTTTGTTCTTGCTGCTTTTCGCTAACATCTCTGTATGCTTGCTAGTTACTACTTGATTTTGGAGAAAAATGATTAGTTAATGTAGGAAAAAATGTGGAATAAAAGCTAGACTAGAAGGTCAATGAATTTGAACCGTTTGCTGTTTTGGAAATATAATAGAATCTGCATATTGTAGAAGTAGAAGCGGTAAAATCGGATAATTGCATTTCTTTAGAGATTTTGATGTAGCGTAGAGCCTTGTCTTGTTATATCATGTTTAATTGGCAGCACTTTCAGTTAGTTTCTTGAATTTCTGCTTGCTTAATTCTTGCTTGTATTAACTTTGCAGCGAGAGTACTTGGACAAACACGGTGTTCTTCCCAAATCCTGTAAATTATCAAGAGTTGATTGCACAAATGCCTCCTGCAACCAAAAGGAACCCTTCTAATCAGGAAGATCAAAAGGTCAATACATCTGATCTGATCAGTCAGGTTCATTTAAGACAACAAATTGCTGATGCCCATCACTCGTTTCCCTCTCTCAATCTGATCAACGGCAGCCTGAACACCATCCACCACTGCCACAGCAGCAATTTGTACAAGCTGGTTCGAATTTTATTCCCCTTCAACCCACTGGAGCGGCTCAATTAGCTGCCTATTACTCTCAATATCCTCCTTCACATCAAAATTGCCAATATTATCACACTCAGCCAAATCAGCAGTTTCCAGTGTACTATGTCAGAGCAGGGCATGATGTGGCTGTGCAGCAACCTAATATAAATGAAGCTTCCGCTGCTGCAGCTGTACCTTCTAGCCAACCACAAATGCCTCATAACCTTGTAAGAGATTCTTCTGTTGCTAAACCTCACCAACAGTTTGCTGGTTACTCTCAAGTTCAGCATCAATCTCGGTCATTTGTGGCTCCAGCCACTTATGGTTCTGAATATGCGGATCCCGCCACTGCGTGGAAGTATGGTGGTCAACCCATGGTACCAATGTTGTATTCTCATTATCAGCCAACTGTGGGATCCAATAACTTGTTATTTTCAGAAGGTTCAACTCAGCACGCTAGTGACCAGATCAGGCAGCAGATGCAAGTGTCAAAGCCATTCTAGTCCACTTGCCTTGGTGGAATGGGTTTGTTGTGTATTCTTAAATGATCTGCCCTACTCTCTGCTCCTTCGTCGTCTTTTATATATTTTTGATATTGGTAATGAGGAGATGAATTCTTCTGTGTCCTTTGTATGTCTTATAGTCTGATATCATCATGAGTGATGAAGTTGGTCGAAGGGCATATTGTGCAAACGGCAAAACTTGAGTTGTACTATGTGGGGGTTTACAGTTTATATGTATAGTCATCGCATCTGTACAGTATGTTTCAATCTATGTGTGGATGTTGTCCATCTCAATAATATAGAGTCTCAATGCTTGAAAATTATAATGTTTCTTGTGGATATCCTTTGAATTAAGATAACTTAGCATTAAAGTACCATGAGATTATAACCGTGATTCGATAATTTCATCTCTTATAGCAAAATGCATATACATCATCCCCATGATCTTGGTGTTTTCACATTTGCCTCTTTTAGCTGGCAAGTTGTCTCCGTCTTCTCCTCCCTCTTAATCAAAGATGTAATTCACTCTTTAGTCTTGGCTGGAGATAGATATAATACTCTTTTAAGGGCTGTGAAGCTTGGAACAAGAGCCAAGCCTTAGGAAATAACTTCATTTGGTTGCAGACAGTAACAGAGAAAGATGGAAGAAATTTGTTTTGTTGACATGAGCAGGCAATGTCAGTATACTGTTTGTTAATGTTTCTTAAAAACTAATAATCGATTCATAAGCATTTTGTGGATTGTCAATTGATGTTCATTTTTCTACATATAGTGCAGCACAAATTTAATTTCCATGTGTGTGTGTGTGTGTGTGTGTGTGTGTTTTCTTTTTTTTTTTCCTCTTCTGGGTAGAAGTCACCAGCTCTATGATCAACAGGCAGTGGTTGATTATCTTCTGCCAGGGGGTGGCATGTTCTCTTTTTCACGAACTGGGTATTGTCAATTTTTTCCAGATAAAGGCTTGTGGTTTGTGAGCCTTGCCTTCATTTGTCCTTTGTCATGTCATGAACAAAATATGATTGTCATTGTTGACATTATCCATTCCTAGCTGCAATTGCACTTTTTTGTGGCCAGGTGGTTGCAATTGTGCTGAAAGGGAATAATGCAACTATTTAAAAGCCTTAATTGATTTCACTGAAATTTTATCGTTACTTATAGATTGATGACTCAATTAAGGGTATGTTTACTCTTGATTTCTCCATTCAAAAGGATGCATTAATATATAACAGTCTCTTTCAAACACAAAACAACTTTTGTGCTGACTGTAATTTTAACGCAAAGTAAGAAATAACAAGTTTCTTCATGGCCAAATGACAGTTGTTCGATTATTAGTTGGTGTGTGTGTGGAGAGACATCTGTCTACGCATATAGATTTTGGTATGCTAAGGTTTCTACTCTGGTTAGCTCGTCATGTACTCGTAGAATAATGTTTGTTAGTCAGTGCATGACACCATGTAAGAAAGTATTTTACCTTTTCTCTGATTCTTAAGTGACCTCGTATCCTCTCTCTCTTGCATTAGACTGATAATTTTTATGTGCCATTGGATTTTCAGGTGGTTTACAAATTTCAGATGGTTAATCTAATATCGCTTCATGCTATCATCACTGCATTAGTCTGAACAATCAACTTTAAATGCTTTTTGTGCATATGGGTGGTTCTTCTGAATATTCTTAACTTTATATCATCTTCTCGGAGCAAAACGAGAAGTTGTTTTGTTTCTTTGAAAGATTAGATCCAAGTTTTAATGAATGCTGATGGTATGTTTAACACAGCACAATATTCTTTGGCAATCTGAGGTTAATTGGATCATATCAATGATAGATTCTGGATCTACGGTTCATTGGATCCATGGCATCTGCTGGATCAAATGATGGCTGTAACACATCTTCATTGTAAAAGTTACTTTGCCTCAGAGTTTCCAATTTTTTGTAGAATAAACAGCGGACCAAGAGTATGGAACCATAGGTGACTATTTACAGTATAAAGTCCGAGGGACACATGGTATGGCCATGAACTTGGACTGTTGGAGCGGAACTCCTGTACTGGCTAAAACTTGACCTGAAATTTGTTTCATGAATTTGGGTGGAGCGTTCGAGCAGAGACGTGAAAATCTTTTATCTCGTTCAGTTTTAGACCTTTTTGTTGCTCTTCATGGTCATTCAGAAGACGTCTCTTCTCGATGGGCAGGATGGGCAGGCAGAAATGGGACTGGTTTTGCTGTCTCCGAGCGATGACTTTAAACGGTGAAATCTGGTGAACATGCCCTTAACAAAATTATATCGTCGCTGTCTTTAACTCGCGGGAGAACTCAGAAAACCTGTGAATTGTTTGCACAATACTTATTTATACAAATGCCAGAAACAACACGCCGTTGTTGTCACTCGTCGGCGGATTTGTTGAGCTCTTATGTATGGACAGGTGCCTTGGGCTTTCCCTTCGGCCAGAACAGAAGTTTTAAGGTTTACAACACGATCTTTCCAGGCTCGGGCAAGAGTCATCTGCCATAGCATAATTCGATTGGTCTATTCTTTCCGGACGCTTGATGGGTATTCTCCTCCGATATAAGAACGAAGTGGATGTCTATTAATTCGAGTCCCTCTATCCTGAAGAGCCAGTTTCTGTTTCCTCACTAGCAATTCAATTTCAAGCTGAAGAGAATTGAGTGGTTGTCCCGATAAGAGGTTACAGTATCCGAACCGACTTCTACTTAGAATCACTTTGGCCATCCCCTGTTTTTTCTTGGCCTTTTCTTCCTCTCTCTTGCTTTTTTGGCACGTAACTGGGGAGGAGCAGGAGAAGACAAAACACCATTCAATAATATCTCATGGGTCAACTTTTTCTTGTCTTCCATGTGTCCCTAAGCTCCACTTTACAGTCCTGCATCATTTGTGGCCAAATTACTCCCAGGAGCAGTGCTGGACGATATAAATAGGATTTGATACCGATGCCCCGTAACGTGAGCAGTTCTTGTGAGTACACAAATCATGGATCGAAATGCACCTGCTGGTTTTGTTTTCAACCCCTCAAGTTCTCACTCGATGTATTATCAAGACAAGAAGGGTAGCCGAATGATCGATCTGGGTCTTAGCCTGAGAACTCTGCAGTCTGATTCATGCGATGATCCATCTGGCGATTGTATGTTTAAGCTTGTTAATCGCTTTCTGTAGTTTTATGCTTTTCTCAGATCATTAGTTTTCTCATAATCTAACCCAGAAATTCTGGTGTTGTATTAACGCGTTGTGCTGTTGAGGTTCTAGCCCACATAGGAAGAAGCCGTCCAGGGACTTCAGTGATGTTACTGACGAAGATGAGAAAAGGAGAAGATAACATAGAAGATTTAATTACAATGTTAATGCAATGCAATCACCAGAATCTGCATCATGTATAGGTTAATCTTTAACTGAGGAAATGAATTCTGAGATGGTTGTAGTTGCTACCGTTTTTCCTCGTGTTAAGTAGTAGGATATTCTGGATTACGATGCATTGATTTAGTTCACTTTCTGGTACATTATCTTAAGCAAAGGAAAACTGGCATGAATCTCCCCGAGTTGGAGATTCATGCCAGTTTTCCTTTGCTTAAGATAATGTACCAGAAAGTGAACTAAATCAATCTCGGGGAGATCCAAGCAGATTCGCACTTAGAATCTCCATATTATCAAACAGGGCTTAGATGTTGGCCCGGATTGAGCCGACGCATCGTCCTGAACCCATTTGCAAGTGCTTATGATCATATATGGTGACCTTTTCAAAACTAAATCGAGTTCAGGCGTTCTGGCTCTGTATTACTCTCGTTTTGCCATCAGTGAGTGAGAAAAGAAATGATAAACCCAATTCTTCCTGCTCAGCAGCAATGACCACACATGGGTGCGGCGAGCTATTTGATTGGCAGCAATTGAACCAGTTGCAATACTCAAACTCAAAAAATCCATGCTCGAAAATTCTCCAGGACACCTACTATGATGAGGAGGCAGAGGGGGTTCAGAGCGAAGAGCGATCGATATATGTCAAAGTCACCATGGATGGATTAGTCGTCGGTAGAAAACTGTGCATGCTTGATCACAGCAGTTACTGCAGTTTGGCACTTCAACTGGAAGACATGTTTGGTTGGCCACAACGAAACTTTCTTGGAGCTTCCCGAATTTTTGTTGCTTTGGCGCGATGTCATCGAATAATCAGAGTATTTGATCTTCTGTTTCAGGTGGACAGTGCGCATACGGGTTGAGATTGTCCGAGCCCGAGTCCGAGTACACCTTGCACTATAAGGATAGGGAAGAGAATTGGAGTACTGTGGGTGATGTTCCATGGATGTGAGCCATCTTGTCTCGTGCGCTGATCCACTCTTCTCAGCTCTTACTCTCTGTTATAGTTCTCCAGTTGTTGGAAATTGCTGGAACTATGCATCGAACGTTCTAACATCTTTGTCGATTGATGTAACAGGGAGTTCATCAGACGCGTTAAGCGCATGCGGATCACGAGGAAGAGCGAAGCATTTCTTCCAATGATCATGGAAAGGCATCAGCCGACGAACAACCAACTTAACCGGGGTTTCGAGAGCAATGATTCGACCGAGATGTAAAATGAAGTTTGTGTTCCTCAAAATTAAAGGTGTATCATGTAGACCTTTCAAATTACTGTTTCATGTCTCATAAAGGTTTGCTGACTTTACCTATTAGACTTTCTTCCCATAGAATAATAAAAGGGATGAGCATCGCCCAAAATTGACCCTGGATTGGCCTAATCTTGTCGGTCTTAGTTTGGCTCTTAGGAGCATTGGATCGGTCCTTAGTCTTAAGACCTTAGACTCTATACTGTGTGGGTTGATCCCCGATTATGAGAGTTTAGGATTGGTCTAATCCAGACCAATCCTATAGATATTATATATTTAATTCATTATGTATATTATTCTTTTATCTATTCTAAAGTCTATAATCCTAGCTTAATGCGTTAACAAGTCCTCTTCCTCCTTGTTCTGTCCTCTTTTTTCTCTTTTATCTTTGCCAAGTAAATCCGAAAGAATAAATCCCTAATTAGAAATTTAGAAAAAACTCTTCATGAGCAACACTTGATGCTCACCCGCTCCCACTTGTCACTTGCTTGCTGCTCGCCCCACTTCCGCTCGTCGCTCGCTCGGGCAAGTCGCTCGCTTGCCGCTCGCCCCACTCTTGCACGTTGCTCGCTGCTCGCCCCTTGCCTGGCTCGCCTTATTACTTTGAAATCGCCTTATTACTTTGAAAATCATAGGATGTAAAAGATCAATTAGCACCATGTCAACCTGAAAAGAACACTTCTCAACGGCTGCTTCAAATCATTAGTGTCATTCAATAATGCTGGAACTTTGCTGCATATTTTTGTTTTAAGTATTATTTTCACAAATCTTTTTGTCAAGTGCTAGTAGTGTGGATCTAGTGTAAAATTCTATGTTTGAGAAATGGTACTTCCTTAGTAATCGTAGATTTTTTCCAGTGATTCAAAGGATATTGGTTGGGGGTTCACTTCTCTAATTGAAAGAAAAAAAAATGCATAGATAATTATATTTCTCAAACTTTCTTACTCCACTGCGACAGAGTTTTTTAGAGTTTTGTTTCAAAATTCTCTCTAGACTATAAAATTGTCGTGCTGAGTATTAGATGGAAGCACATGGCTTAAGCTTACGCTACTTTTGGCCTTTTATGTTTTTCACTTTACTTTTTCTTTCCTTTCAAATAGAAATTTATGAAACAGTGCTAGTTGAGCTCCATGAAATCATATTGTTAGGTTATCTAAAATTTATGTTGGATATGTATTGGTGTTTATAGTTTGGTTAATCAACATCGCATTATTAATAGATATGTAATTTCAAATAATAGATTTATATTTTTAGGGAATACAAAAAATGAAACCAAATATTTATTGATTGGTTCAGAGTTGATCCTAAAATTGGATTGGATCGGACCCTAAGGTTCCGATCCTTAGTCCCTGCGCTCAATAGGATTGGTCCTTGATCCCAAAAATTAAAGATCAACATAGTATGGGTTAGCCCTTAGTTTAGGTACTGAATTGACCCAATTCGAACCATGCTCATCCTTAAATAGTATGTAATGTTGAAAAGGCCATAAAAGGATTCAAGGCAGCAAATGCTATTAGGGAAAATTTAGAAGATGTCTCTTTACAATTATCTCCGATCTAATGACATGTTTGGTTCCTAAATTAACCTTTGAACACGATTATGAGATGAATTCTCAGATTTATGTTCAAATATAAGTGCCGAAAATCCTTATAATGTCACGATTATGTTGAAGTGCTTTTGAAAAGATACAATCTCGTCGGTTATCTACACAGACAACAAACCCAGGCCTTGAAAAACCTTCTAGATAAGATTTCTACTTTGGTGGCATGTGGCCTCGGCAAGTTGCAACCCTCAATTGCTCATTAGTTATTTTCCATGGATCTCCTCTCTCGTGAATCTAAGTACAGGAGACAAACTTCCCGACCAAAAACAAAAGAAAAAAGTACAGGAGACAAACTCACATATACTTGATTACTAGGCGGGCCTAAAACGGGCCAGGCCTAATAGTTGGCAAACAGTCCTGTTCAGAAACTTTGCACATGATCACCGCTACTTCTGATCTTTCCATCTACAAGCGGAGTTGGATTGTTTGTTCTGGAATCGTCCTTGTAAGTCCAACAAAAGAGCTGAAAGAACAAAGCATGACAGTTTCTCCGTTATGCCTCGACTAATATATTTTCCAAATCACCTGTTTCCAAAGTTAACTATGGCATTTCCTTTTTTCTCCTCATCCTCAAAAGTTTATTCATTTCTTCTTCACCAAAAATTAGAGGTATTGCGAGAGTCGGGCTACAGTAGTCACCCCTTGCTCTTTCTCTTCTAATTGGGATTGATGTACGCGCTGCTTTTGTTCAGCTTCTTAGCAATTACGCTAGTTCCCTCGATGAGTGGATTCCATGACAGCGTTGCTCATCTGTACATATCATGACAGTTTTTACAGAGAATGGACGAAGAAGACGATGTTCATGTCAGTCATGTACACTCAGACAATGTTATGTCAATTGGACCAATCATGCTCTATCGGTTGGAAAGGTCTGCTCATGCGGATTCTTGGTCATCCAGCAACAATTCTAACTAAATAAATAAAAATATCATATTCATATATGAACAAGATCCTCCACCCTCACCTGTCCAATTACATGACTACAACAGTTAAACTCATAATGTTTAGAAATAAGTGCAATTGAAGTCCTTCAAGTTGTTACGAAAATAAAATTGAATCCTCAGATTTTATAATCTGTGAAATTAAGTCTTAAAAGTTATTTAGTTTGCACAATCAAATATCTCGATTAACTCTATTCAATTTTAGTGTTGGGAAATACCAACTTATATTTTTTCCATCACCTTTTCTTTCTTAAGTTGCTATTATGTTGATTTACGAGTGCAACAATCATCCAAATGACTTTAAACCCCCCCAAAAAAAAAAACAATCATCCAAATGACATTGTTTTCTTATTATATTTAAAAAAAAATTAGATTAAATAGGAAAAAGAAAAAGACCGCAAAGCATAAAAGAAATTCACCTAAAAGGGGTTATGGCTTGAAGATCCTTGCCGGAAGTGAGGGAAGCTCCCTACGTAAGTGCAATGGTGGTACCACTACTGCGTAAAGGCCGACCATGAAAGGCTCTTGGTGGCGCTATCACCATGCGATAGGTGAGCGGCTATTAACCCTCACTTATATACAAGGGGAAAAGTGTCAGAAAAGTTATAAATTTATTATATTGATACTAATTTAGTTATAAACTTTTTAATATTGTTAATTTAATTCTAAACATTTTGATTTAGTGCCAATTTAGTCATTTTGGCTAAATATTATTGACATGAATGTTGGCCAGCTTATGTGGCATAACCGACGCTAACGTGGACAATTTATAATAATATTTTAATTTTTTATATGTTTTCATTTTTTTCTCTTTTTCTTCTTTTGGCCGGTCGCCGGCCTCGGCCATGGCCGGCGACCGGCCGATGAGGGCCAACGGCCTTGCCCAGCCACGGCGAGGCTCGCCGGCCCCGGCGAGGCCGAGCTCGCCCAGCCGGCCGGCGAGGCGCGGCCTCGCCGGGCCACCGCGCGACGCCGACTCGCCAGATCCGGGCGAGGCCGAGCCTCGCCGGCCGCTAGGCGAGCTCGGCCTCGCGGATCTCGGGTGAGATCGAGCTCGCCCCAGCCCCGCCGAGGCTCGGCCTCGCGGGGCCGGCGAGCCTCGCCGTGGCCGGGCGAGGCCGCCGGTCGCCGACCATGGCCGAGGCCGGCGACCGGCGAAAGGAAAAAGAAGAAGAAAATAAGAAGAAAAAGAAAAGAAAATAGAAAATTTTTTCTCGTTTTGTTTCGAAATAAGAAACACAAATTTGTTGTTTCTTGTTTTGCATTTTTTTTTTTTAAGGAACAAAAAAGAACAAAAAAGGAACATAAACGCACCCAAACGCGTTTACATTTTTTTTTCCTGAGAACAAAAAAACAGAAAAAGTGTTTAAAAATAAAAATAAAAAGAAACACAAACAATCAGAGCCGTTGTCTCCTTCTCTCGTCTCGCCGCCGTTGAATCTTTTTTTGGGCCAGCGATTGTCGTTATTGATGGATGATGGCTATTGAATTTTGAAGTTGGCAATGGGTGAAAGTTTCCCAACGACATTGCTCGAATTTCCATGCTTTAAATTCTACCAATCTTTGACCTTGTAAAAAAAAAAGTATTTGATTATGGGTGATCGGTGTGGGTTGATTCCCACATCGAAACTGAGAACTGGCCCACTTGGTCCTAAAATTGGATGAGGCTGGTGTGGTTCCCGAGTGGATCTTGGAACTGGCTTTCAACAACTACACCAAAACGATGGTCGAAGGGGAAGCCGTGAAAGTGAGACCCACAGTTCCCTTACCACAAAAATGATGGCTAAAGGTGAGGGCGTGACTGCAAGGGAGGGTCGGATGTGCCTGGCTAGGCCGCAACTGCGAGGGAGGAATAGAGGAAAAGCAGAGATTGAGGCAACTAAGATGGATGTGGCTGTGAGGCCATGATGGAGGGTTGGAGGTGAGGCTACAACTATAAGGGATGACTGGAGGTGAGATCGTGATTGGCAAGGTTGCTAGGGACTACGATGAGGTGACTGAGAGAGACTAGAGATGGAGAGGAAGAGAATCATGTATTCAATAGAGGAGGAGGAGGAGGAGGCTCGGGTTTCTAAAGTTAGTCCTTTACTTTTAGAAGAAAGAAGAGTAAAAAGATTAGGGTTTTAGTTCACTCTTTTATTTTTAGGAAGAAGAGCAAAAAAAGAATTAGGATATACCGGTGCGGTCCAAGTGATTTGAGTGCATGGATTCACACCTAGAATTGGGAATCAGATTGATATTCACTTGTTCTAAATTTTAAGAATCGAGAATCAGTTGGTTTGAGCGATTCCTTTTGCTTACCTAATTGGAATATGCTTTCTTATCCTAGAGGGCCCTGAAGCCTTAAGGTTCAAAATACCCTTGCCAAGATGTAAGCAAGGGCTTTTGACACTTATTAGGGGTTGGCAAGAGTTCATTAACCCTCGCCTGTTGGGCGGTGGCGGTGCCATGGAACCTTTTGTGGCTGGCCCTTGCACAATGGTGGCATCACCATTGCATGATAGACAATGGGTTGTGAAGTAGTAGGCATAGAGTGATAGCGAAGCCATGATGACTCAAACAAAGTGTAGCTCTTGATAAACTTCACAGGGAAAATTGTACAAAAAATCTTAAACTTATTGTTCAGCAGCCAATTGAATCATAAACTTTTCAATTATATTATTTGAGTTTTAAACCTTTTGACAATTTCGGTGTATCAATTTATTTCTTATTCTTTTGACGATTTATCAATATAATTCTTTTGGTCATTCCTTGAAATGGGTTTCTAGGATTTCAAAAAGGTAATCTTCGTTCCCCTTTCTCATCTTCCAGGTCCGGCTGTCGTTGTTGGACTGTTTTTGTGGCCAGCAATTGTCATTATGGAATGATGATGGCAATTGAGTTTTGTAGTTTGCGATGGGTCAAAGTTTGCCAACTACATTCCACGGATTCGCATTCATCTCGACCTACAAATGTGGCATTATGAGAAAAATGTGGCATTTTTTGAAATTTTTTTCTAAGAAGCTATTTTTCAAGAAAATGATCTAATGTTCAGTTGATATATAAAAATGAATTATAAAATATTTTCTGTTATTTAGTAAGGAAAATCTTTTCCTCCATATATATCTTTTAGTAATTTTTGTAAATATATATTTTTAATTATTTATTTCTTTATTTCTTCTTCTTTCTTAGCCAATTGTTGGTCACAGCGATTGGCCATAGGCGAGCTCAAGCCTGATTTGATTAGGGAGGCCCGAGCTCGCTTGATTGGCCTTGAGTGAGCTTAGGCCTCGCCAGATTCAGTGAGTTGGGCGAGACTCGAGCCTCCTCTAAAATCGCCAGAGGTTGGCAAGGTTCAGTATCCTTGGGTGAGGCTCGAGCCTCACCTCGCCTTGTCACGAGTTAGTGAGGCTCGACCTCCTCGAAATCTAACAAACTCGAGCCTTATCGGCTTGTGGTGAGGCTCAAGCTCACTTGTGGCTGGTTACCGCCTAAGGAAAAAAAGAAGAAGAGAAAAATAAATAAAAGAATTAAAAAATTTAAAACTTAGTTTTAGAAAAAATAGAAATAAAATAGAAGGAAAATGTGTTAGGTGAAAGAAGATATGGAAAATATTTTTTCCTATTTTAGAAGATTTTTTTTTTCGAAATTGTTTTCTCGACTAGTTCATTTTTTGTGAAATGAACGTCAAAAAATACAAAAATATTTTCTTAAAAGTTATATTCCGTGAAATAATTGGAACCTTAAAGTCAATTGTGTCTAATTCAGAGGATGCAAAACCGAACCTGTGCCTTATCCGTAATTTTACCTTCATTTTGGTATTGGAAATTGGAAGTAGCTTTCCCTTTTCTCTGAAAACAGATGGCAACAAGTTGCAGCAAGGGCTTCAACAGTTGGCGCCTTCTTCTCTCCATCTTCCTTGCTTGCTCCATAAACTATTCTACAAGATCATGTCTCCCTCTCGCCGACGTATATTTGACAGATTCTTCGTTATTCAAAAGTCATACCATGCGTATTCATGCAAGTTCTTAAACAAGCGAGAAATCTTCTTATGCTTCAATCAATTGCACTAACCCTAATATAATATTCTCATGTCAGGTCACACAAATGACTACTTCTTCGCAAGTATGTCGCTCTCTCAATCGCTAATTGCACCAACATGATGTAATATTCTCATGTAAGTTCATAAAAACGTCTACTCGTTCGTAAGTATGTTGCTCTCGATCGCTATGTTTCACTGTATCGATAGCAAATTACTCGATATGATGCTCCGTACTGACCCACCAATACATTCGGTACGAGTTTTGGTATGCACGACCGCAGTCATTCCTTTGAAATGAATGCACTGGCCTCATCCGAATTTGCCGATGAGTGTTCGAAAAGTTTCGTCGTGTTCAAACACCTGTTTGATCCCTTCCGAACCATCTAGTCGCATGGAGGGGAAACACGGAGGGCAATCGACACGAGTCGTGGGTGCATGGCCACGTGTGTTGGCCCTCACACAACACGTACGCCTCCCCAGATGCAACGCACCAGATCCATCCAACGACGAGCAACGCTACCACCGATTTCCCTCGATAAGGTACCGAGGACACGTAGTGAACCGTGCCGAAACTGATGCAGCTCTGACTTCATCAGTAACGAGTTTCGACATTGGAAAACAAAGGAATTCAAAAAATCTTATATTAGCAATGAATTCTATGCAGGACTAGGTCGTAGCGTATGAATCTGAGTCGGGAGTGTTATAGTTCTGATCAATCTGTACCTTTTTGATTTAAGTTTCTGCGTATGGATCGTGTCTATGCAGGACAGCCGCTGAAACGGTTCAATGAAGGATAAGCAAATGACAGCTCCACACAAGTAGGCCTTCCTCCCCCTTTTGTTGCTATTAATATTATATTATTGTTTCCGCAGGCAATTGCAAAGTGAAACTTTCCACATGCTTGGAAAATTTTGGCCCCCGCTCTTTTGATTTTAAGAAATTTTGCTAGCATAATAGTTTTTGGGCAATTGTGATAATAACAATTTATCACGAGTCATAAATTTTTGAAGGAATGAGTCCCACAGTAATTTATAATTATTTATTATTTAATTTTTTATGGTCTAGAATAGATTAAAAATTGTCACAAAATCATTTCTTAGTTTTAAGACAACTTGAGCTCCTAAAAACTGATGGCATGAAGTGATAAAGAGGTCATTAAGTTAGACAGTAAGAACCAATATTAAATACAAAATCGATAGATTGCACGATTTCACATGTATCAACCCACTCAACCTCCAGTTGTAAAGCCGACCGCTCGCAAGTAACTATGATCTAAACATGATCACATTATAATGATTAAATTTTAGGAGATACACATATAGCATACAATCGTGGTTGACTAGGTCTACGATGGATCAAGTCTAGACAAGTATAGTCTTCCCTTTCCCCACTCCTATTATACCATAAGTTTTGTGTATGTTTGTGCCTTGATGTACAACAGCTGTTATTTGCACGTTTTAATGAGTCTAGTGATTAACAAGGGGCTTTAACATATCTTAAGCACCAAATTCCTCTTGAGTTTGATAAGTTTCGATATATATCCGTTACGCATACAAATGACAGGCGTTGAATCGGGAAAAGAAAAACCATACAAACAGAGAGGTCACAATTACAAAAGCTACAAGAATTGTATGCAACCATAACCATTGATAAGTAATCCAACTTGTGAGGGTATGTGTGACCAGCATATTCGGTCGATGCGAATCTGGAACCAATAAAGTATTTTGTCTATACTTGCTGCTCTTTAGTGACTAGCTTTTACCCTATTTTTGACCTTGCTTCTGCTTTTTGAAAGCCTGTTAAAGAAAATCTGTCGTAACATTTTGAAAGTAGAAGCTGATATATTAAAACGCTCTAAAACGGATGACTGTATTTTGTTTAATATCGAATGAATAAAATTTGTAGAAAAATTAATTGTATGTCCAATCACAACTTCTATCACTTAAAATAATTAATCTCAAGAGTGTGTTTATAGTTTGATGTATAAAACTTTACTGATGCACATGAACAAGACGGTTTGCGTGCATCATTATAGATAAATTGAACAAAAAATTTTAATATTCTTTTTTAATTACAAAAATCTGCACATATAAATATGTTACATGTATCACACACGTACGTACGTGTGTATGTCCCTAGGCTAGGATTGGAAAGGCTAGAGGCAGATCGATTGTTCTCGTCACTTCCTTCATCTTCCTTTTCATACCCTCAGAAGGTGTGGGACGTTACCCCTTCGAGCCATGGAAGACCGTGTGCCGGATTGGAAATTTGCCTCGGCGATGGCCACCACCGCCTCCTCTAGGGAAGAGGGAGACCTCCGGAGCTCCTCCATGAACACCACTGAGAATGTCGCCACTTTTCCCGGAGATGGTGTTCTTGAGCACAATTATTGGCTTCAAACAGCTTCTCCAACCCCTTTCGAAATTAGCGAAACCGATCAAGGAGATAGCTTTCGTGACATTTTTAATGCCCTCCAACACTGTCAACTTATTAACACAACAAGAGTGGAAGCTGACGCTCTACCAGAACATACTGTACCACTTTCTTGGGACATCTTCTGCAACCCAAACCAAGCTGAAGCGCGTGGAAGTGGAAGCAAAAGAAATGGCAGTATCGAAATGGATGATCAGCGACGATGCAAAAGCGCCACCCAACACAGTAGAGGACAGGTTTGAATTTGGATATATTGCTGCTGAAAATTAGCAACACTAATCAAGGTGCCATCTTTGTTGCTGCTGCTAAAATATGTTACTTTAAGTCATCCGTTGTGATTGTAGGAGGCTGATCATGGGATGCGTGAGAAATTGGAAGATCAAAGGAAGGCTAGGGTTAAAAGGACACGTTCTGCGGAACTGCACAACATGGCCGAGAGGGTTAGACATTCCAATTGTTACGAGGGTTTTTCTTTTCTGGAATTTACAGTCGCGTCATTTGAAACTCCTTTTTAATTGTAGTTTGCATTGTGATCCACCCCAAAAAAAAAAAAAAAAACACACACACACACACACACACACACATGAAAAAAAATAAAAAAACACATGCAGAAACGAAGGGACCGAATCAAGGAGAAGATCAAGACGCTTCAGCAACTCGTACCCAACTGCAACAAGGTAATCAACAAAAACAATATTTCACCATTTTCTCTCCTCCCTTCGCGTGTTACCTGATATCACGTGCACCTTCAACCCTCTGCTCTCCGTTCGAGAACGTGAACGTTGACCATCTTCCTTCGTCACGTGATATGGAAGCATTGGCTGATTATGCGGCGAAAAGATATTAATGGATGTTGGGGCTGTGCACTTCGTGCGAGGTTTATTGACTAAATAACTGGGTAAGTCATGGAAACGAGGGACCAAACTTCTATGCTCCAGCTAGGGATGTTCTAGATGAAAGCATCTAATAAGTCCTCTACCTAGGGGGTGTTTTGATGTTTTTCTCTCAAGCAATTGTACCTTAGAGACAAATCGCTACATCTTGATGCTATATTAGCTAGGGTTAGCTGCTCAATTAATATTCATCCAGCTGATGTGTATTTCTTTCTTCCTGCTTTGCTTTAGCCTGACAGAGCTTCAGTTCTAGACGACGCGATTAAATATCTTAGAAGATTAAAGCTCCAAGTTGAAGTAAGTATTTCTCTCACGTGCACATCTTTGCTTGAAAGTTATCTAACCCATGGACACTATCGATTAGATTGGAAAACGACACAGAGATGTTTGGAGTGAAGAGTCTTTGGATGTTTAACTCTCCTTTGATCTCACTAATTTAAATTTCAGAATAAGTTGACTGATCATTCAATTCTAGGAATATGATAAATGCTGGCCTTCTTGGTGTAAGCCAGGTTTCCATTCTTTCATAATTGATTCAAGTAATCATATAAAGCACGTCCTACTTCCCTATCTCATGGGCATATGTTTTCTCTATAACTAGTCTGATAACCTCAGATAACATCTTCCAATCATTTATCAATTGTCTCAACGAATTAAACATTCAATGAATTTCAGGGTGATCTAATTACCCCCATCACATTAACGATCACCAATTCAATCTAATGAGATTGAGATCCTTTTGCTTCATCTTTTGTTCTATTTCAATGCACGACATCTCCAATTTGTGTCAGATGTTCACCACCGGAGGAGCTTTGACCCTCAATCCATCACCAGCAGTATCGGTGATCGGGACTGACTACATCAATCAGGAATTTTTCTGGCAAATTCCAAGGCCAATCGTGGTCATGGGACCATCCTATGGCTTCAACAGCCCCTCGACCGGACTTCCAGCGATGCCCTTCCATCAACTGCCGTTATTCCCGACTTCTCCTCCTTTCATGGGCCAAGATGTGTCTTTTCCATTTTATAATGCCGGACCCCATTGGTTGTCACCGGCTGCTTCCAGCGCGGTTAACACCGGCTTCTTTCCTGGATTCAACTATCCCACAACAGATAAAAGGGGAATCTAGCCACTGGAGTCTGGAATTCGAATCCAACTCCGTCAAATATCGACCGCCAGGTATTGCCTGCACCGAGCCATCAAGTCTCTTCCCTCTGTTGTTTATTTGCACCTCTTTTCATGCGAGCGCGCACAGTCACCCATCTTCATTTGTTTCCTTTGGTTTATATTCATTTTTCCCCGTAGAGAAGGTTTCGTGTTTCAACAATTACAAAAGAGAGATTAGTCGATCGATTATGTAACACCTCAAAGTTTTATGTGTAACAGGAGATGGCCTGTGATGTTATAATCAATATGTAGTGACTATATTCACCAATAAAGATCTATAATTTAGAATATTTGCCTCGAGTCATTAAGGATTATGTTAAATCAAGACTCCCTTGAGTAGATATGTGATACAAGACTGAACTAATCCCTTAATCAATCTAATCCGATGTTGGGTGCTAGGCAGTGATATAATGGATCGAGAGGGTCTAGACCAAGGTGCCTCTTGATAGACTTCAACAATGAAAAAAGGAGACATAAATGAATTGAGTCACACATTAAATATGGGATTAGATCACTGACTGCCATATAAGCTGAAATGGATGGGGACATCAATACTTTTAAGAGTTTGTGAGAGCCAAGTTCATTTGCTTTTTATAACTAAAGAATCACCTCTCGGTAGTCATCACTGATCACTTCTTTTAGGACTTATATGTGCCACGTCTGTCGAGCTGGTAGTTGCACTGATTCAAAGATAGACATAGAGATATGAATACAGAAATATAAACACATACTGTTGCAAGGATATCAATCGATATTTCGTGCAGGCACACGAGCAATGAGGTAGTCGAAGACTCCCGTTTGAACAGCGAAAAACTGGCTTAATTAAGATATTGTCTCTCTATCATTCCAATTGATTTTCCCGTATTTCAGAATAGATTTGTTTTTCCCCCTACTTTGGCTTGTGGAAATAAATGTAACAGATGGCTTTGAGATTTAAGTTCGACTTGTCGCCGTGCAGGTTCTGGATAGGACAATGGCTTGGTGACGATGTCAACATCTGAAAAAGAAATTTGTTAACAAGCGAATAGTTTCCACGACAAGGGGAGGAGACAAAATAGCTGAGTATATTCCAGTTCTGCCCTCGTTTTGTTCTTTTTTTATTCTTCCTCGTACCAATTTCCAAGTGTAGGGGAGGGGACAAAAGAGCTGAGTATATGTTCTGATATGTTTGTTTCACCGGAAAGGATTAAAGACAGGTATCAGATAGCCGTTTCAGGAGAAGAGAACATAGTAGGAACATGAATAGAAATGGAGTGACTCATCCTTAGTTTGGTTTGCAAAATTGAATAAATATTCCAAGATCATACAATCATTTCATTCGCCATTATAATATTATTTTGCCGAAAAGTATTGATAGAGTACCTTTCAAAATAAAGATCAATGTCAATCAATAAAAGGTCTCAAAAGGGCCTTTTGATAATTGGACATGAAACACAAACAACAAGAAAATTAAATGTAATGAGATTAGGAACAATGGGTGTTAGCCATGTAAAAGGGTAGACCGTGATAACGGACTAGACAAATTGAAAAGATTCTATGTTCCAAAAAGAGGATATTAATTCTAAAATGATAGGTTCAAGGTTTCAAGTCTAGAACATAGCAACCTTGAAACCAATCACTCTAGTGCCACATAAAACAATCGTGGTTTACATCAACAATTTTCAGTCGAAATTAATCTAGATGATTATATTGACAAATCGTTAAAAGGTTTATGATTAAATTGGTAAAATTAAAAAGTTTATGACTATATTAGCAATTATTAGGGCTTTTTGGCAATTTTTCTCATTTTGATCTGACTTACACCCAACCTGATTTACCCATTTGACAAATCTACCCATAATAACAAATTAAAAGAAAAAAAAAAGAGATAAAAAAGAATAAGAAGAAGAAGAGGAGGAGGATACTAATAAGGCGTTGCTTTATATGATAAAAGAACTTTGCTTTATTCTTTGTGATTTTGTGAATAAAGTTATGAGTGCATTAAATCGATATTAAGAAAATATGCCGTTAAGATTTTTCAGACGGATGGATTTGTCGATACGTGTGAAAGGTGGTCCACGTCGCTCGACTGCATTAGGCAAAAATGAAATAAAAGAGAGATCTTGGTTGCTATTAGGCTGTAGTTGCACTTTGCACTGGCGTGACCTTGAAGAATTGAAATATTCGGAAGCTTTTACATTGTCATTTCTAAGTCGTTGGTCGAGATGATATATGTTACCACTCACCATATCTCTTGTCAGAGTCAAATCCGTAACTGTACGCGAAGACCTTATACTATTGTACTCTACTGTATAATCTGTTGAACGACGATGCTGGAATAAATATTGGACACCAGCTGGTTATACGAAAAGATCTCTAAGAGGAGAACATCTATCTCCTTTGCTCATCTATCAGGCCAGACTGCTGTTGAATTTCTTGATGGGTGAAAGATTGCCAACCACATCCCACGAATTCGCATGCATCTCGACCTGCGCGAAGCTTTAAATTCTACCAGTACCTGGCCTTGTCAAAGGTATTCGGAAATGTTTTCTTGTCTATAGATGACTCAAGAGTCATACTATTTGTATTTATGCAATATCTGCCTATATGATTGCGTCAATTAGGGATGGTCAGTTCTACCAAGACTCGATCCCCCGCCTGGAATCGAAACCAAACTGGCCTTTCCATTTCAGTCCTAATTCTACCCGAGTATTGGCCTATTTAATATTTTGTGTAAAAAATCAAGTTCTTAAATAAATTATAAAAGCTACACCACCTTATAAAATTATACGTTGGTCAAGCGAGTATATTTTTATTTACATTGAAAACCTTCCTTTTATTAAGAGAGATTTCAAAATCGGTTCAGACCTGAATCTAGAATAGAATGGAGAATCACAACCATTGGAGATGAAACTGGATCTCTCCAAAATCCACCTCAATCTTGTCTTCTAGGTTGGTCTACTAAGATTCTCGAGTTGAATCAAACTCGGCGTTTCACTCTTAGCGCCGGCCCTGATGTGGGATCTCCAATCTTGAATGAGAATTCTCCTAATATCTTTAATTGACTGCGAAAACCTAATATAATATTATCATGTCAGTTCACAAATAAACACTTGCCTGTAAATATATCTCTGTTGATCTCTACATTTGGCCAGACCGCTAGCAAATCAATTGATGGGATGCTCAAAGCTTACCAACCAGTACATACGATACAACTTTCGGTATGTTTTTTTATCTATGTGATGGACAGGGGAGGGGGAGGGTCAAAAACCGAACCGAACCGAAAAGTTCGGTTATTTTCAATTCGATTCTTATTTGGTTCGAATAATATAAAAAAATGAAACTTTTTTAATCGGTTTAGTTTTTATCGGTTCGGTTAACCGAACCAAATTGATAAAATCTAAAATTTTAATTCTCACTCTTTTCTTTGTTTGTTAATTTCAAAAGTGAACCTTGAAGTCCCTTGCTAAAAATTCAGTTTCATGTCTACAATTCATTCATTTGAAAAGGCAAAAAGGATTATAATTTTTTTACATCACCTATAAAAATGTCACTATCACAATGCCGAGACAATTAATGAAATGTTAATTTGCTTGGGCTCTAACATTTGTTTCACTAATTTTAGTCCACTCCACCATTTTGTAATTTGTCGAGTTTACAATTAATAAATTAAGATAATATAAAATTTATTCATTTTTTTCGTAATTAAAATTCATTTATTGGTATCGTTGATATTTCTAATTATATCCATGAAGATATGCAAGATCAATTCTTCTCCAAGCCTATTATGCAAATTCATAATACAAAGTAAGCAACCATGGACTGCGTCCTCAAGCCTTCATTATCTATTGTATGTATTATACACCTAATATGTTACATTAGATTTCATGCAAAAAAGAAGGATTTCGGTGTCTTTTAAAGTGATAAAAAATTAAGTAAAATGCTAATATTAAGGTAATTGAATTGCTATGGAATTTAATATTGTATTTTACTTATTTCCACGTGGTAGCTTTTATAAAATTGTTTTCATTTGGAGAAGTAATAGTGGTATATTGAATTTATTTTTTCACATAATTAAAAAAAATGAAATTTTTATGAAAACCAATGAACTTTTTATCTTGCTAGGCAAAAGACAATTTGATTGGAAAGTTAATCTTATAATAAATAATAGCAAAAAGCAAAAAGCAAAAAACAAAAGTTAAAACTGAAAAATTGAACTAAACTGATGAGAGAGAGAGAGAGAGAGAGAGAGAGATGAATACTTAATCCTTTTTAAAAGAACGCATTAGCCTCATCGAAATGAATACTTAATAACTAATCAATACAAACGGTACGAGTTTTGGTATGCTCGACCGCACTCACCCCTTTGAAAAGAATGCATTAGCCTCATCGAAATATGCCCACGAATATTCGACAAGTTCGCCGTATTCAAAACACCTGCTTGGTTGCTCCCAAACCAGCAAGTCGCGTGAAGGGGAAACACGGTGGGCAATCGACACGAGTCGTGGATGCATGGCCACGTGCATTACCCCCCCTCAACAAGCACGCCCCGCACAGTCACGGACGCACCATATCTATCCAAACACAACCAATGCACGCACGGCCGATTTCCGCGATAGGGGGTCGGGCCGGGGGACACGTAGTGGAGAGTGCCAAAAACCGATGCAGCTCTGACTTCACCAGTAATTCAAAAATCCTAGACTATCCATGAAATCTATCCAGGATTAGGTCGTAGCGGAGGAGTCAATATATTCTTCTCTGTATCTGAACTAGAATGTTGTAGTTTTTGATCGACCTATACCTTTTATCATATGAATATCTGCGCCCGGAGGACAGGAGGATACGCAAAAGATAGCTCCACACCAGTAGGCCTTCCTCATCCTTTTGCTGCCATTCATGTCGTGGTATCCAGAGGCATTTGTAAACTGCACTTTTCCACTGCCTCATAAAATTTCGGCGCCCCCCGTTTGTTCTAAGGACAACTTAAGCTCCTGCAAAGTGATGCCATGAATCGATCGCTAGGTCGCAAGTTAGACAATGTGGAATTGGAGATCAATGGATTGCACCGTGTACCGTGCACCCGCTAGACGTCCAATTGTAAAGCCGACCGCTCCCAAGTAACCATGATTTAAACATGAGGAAGCCGTGATGATTTAGCTTGTGAGAGTTACATTCAGCATACAGTAGTGATTGACTAGGTTTATAATCGAGGCCAGACAAATTCTGTTCTTGTATTTCACCCTCATTATACCGTAGGCTTTGAATTTGCTTGTGCCTTAACGTGCATCTATGATGACCAAGGTGCTTTAACATGTCTTGAACACCAAATCCATCATGGTACACAAGTTTAATGGGTCTGTTCCCATTTATCGTATACATGCAAGTTACAAGTATTGACTTAGAAAAACTAAAACTTCATATGTACAGAAGTCACAACGACCGAAGCTACAAAATTGTATGCAATCATAACCATCGATAAATAGATCCAACTTGTGAAAAGCCAGCCCGCAAATGCTATAAGCCTGCTCCATGTGTACCGGGATCCAATCAAGTTTTTCCTCTTTCCTTGCTGCTCTTTAGATACAAACTTTTTACCTTATTTTTAACTGTGCTTCTGCTTCGAAATCGTGTTAAAAATTACTTAAGCTACTGTAAGTAAATCATATGTCTAAATTACACCCCTCTTCCCACTTCCAGTAATTGATCTCGAGTCCAGACCACCGCTTATTTGTAGAAACTTATTGATACGCGTGAATGAGGTGGTTTGTGCGCATCACTTTTGATTTGTGGAACCACAAAATTCCAATATCCTTTTTTAATTACAAAAATCTGCACATATAAATATGTTACGTGTATTACACACATATAAATACATGTATGTACCCCTAAGCTAGGATTTGAAAGGCTAAAGGCAGATCGATTATTCTGGTCACTTCCTTTATCTTCCTTTTTGCACCATCAGGTGTGGGATGTTACACCTTTGAGCCATGGAAGACCATGTGCAAGATTGGAATTTTGCCAGACTCTCCAACCCCTTTCGAAATCAGCGGAACCAATCAAGGAGATAGCTTTTATGACATTTTCAATGCCCGCCGAAACTGTCAACTTATTGGCTCAGCAAGAGTGGAAGCTGAGGCTCTACCAGAACATTCTGTACCACTTTCTTGGGACCGAGCTGAAGTCAGTGGAAGTGGAAGCAAAAGAATGAGCAATATCGAAAGGGATGATCGGCGGCGATGCAGAAGCACCGCCGAACACAGTAGAGAACAGGTTTGAATTTGGATACATTGCTGCTGAAAATTAGTGACACTAATCAATCTTCCATCCTGCCTCTAAACTATGTTACTTTAAGTCATCTGTTGTGATTGTAGGAGGCTGATAATGTAATGCGTGAAAACTTGGAGGATCAAAGACGGGCTAGGATCAAAAATTGAAAGACGATGTCGCACATTGAATCAAAGTCCATAGACTATTTTTGTTATTTTTTCTATGATATTTCCGTAAATTTCGGCTCAGAGGCTGACGCGGGGATGGATTGCAACGAAGAAGCTGCCCCAGATTGGTGGAGGTGGTGGCCAGCGATGGGAGATGGTGGCTACCGAGCTAGGCTGAGTGATTGGGTGTGGGTGGCGTGAAGCTAAGGTTGTTGGAATCTTTACACAAGGCACGGTAATTGGGTCATTTTAATTAGCAGATGTATGTAATTGGCGATTTCGAGAATAGAGGTTGAAAAGGAAGATCTGATTTTGATATTATTCCTAATATGGAGTTATCCTTGAAAAAGCGAGATAAATTTTAAAGAACGTGAGGTCATTTATCTCGATGGGAATCTTTCTCTTTTGCCATGAAATCTTTGACCATTTGACCCATGGGAGGATTCAATGATTGCTCCCATGGCGTATGGAGTGTGGACTATATCGATAATCATAAGGCAAGGTGGCATCGTACAAAAGTCAAACTTGTATAGTGATTATTGAATTTCACATTAATTCAAAATGATTTTGCCACTCGCCGTTTTCCTTTCATGATAAACAATAAACATGCTATTTAACTCAAATTTCCAGAAGCAAATTTCTTTCGGATGGACAATTACGTGGACGGCCGTGATTATCAGAAGTAACAAAATTCACAGTTCACATGACAGTACTGAGTCATGTGCCATGAGAAGATATCATAGGAAACTGATGACAATCATCTGTTAAACTTAAAACAGAATATGTGCTTTTCTCTAGCAAATTAAACTTTTAAAGCAACTGATTATTTACTCAATTTAATATGTGATCTGAGTAAGAGGTCTCTGCTTCGATGCAGCACACAATCTTGCATTCATTTAGGGAGTGACCCTCACTTACATATGATGATTTCAACAACCCCGTTCACCTTCATGCTTTGGGTTGTCATGCCTTAAGGTAAGCCTTGGTTGTATATTCAATAATTTAAATCATCAAAGCAAACGGTTTCACCCTTGAGTAAAACATTTAAAGTGCAGCTTGAATTGACATATTGGTGAAGGGCCCCGGTACTATTGGAAACTTTGTGCACTCTAGCGATGTGATTTCAAAGTAAACGTCTTTTTGTTCTGTTAATGATTCAAGAAGTGATCACATAAGATATCATTGAGAATCAAGAAATATGTGCGAATTGTCTATACTAGTCAAAAAGGCCATTGAACTCCTAATGACACGGGTAATGATGGTCTTTGGGCCCCAGTAATCACCATTTCCTCCAAAAAAGCAAACCCATCTTTGGTCCAAAATAGAGGCAATAATACTACCCCTCTTATCTCCATAAAACCTTTTTCCCACTCACAAATCTCACCCCCACAACTTTATCATCATGACCACAATAATAACCCTTAACTTCGAATCTCGCTATGAATAAAAAGAACCAAGAGACACGCTATTCAATAGTCGAAAAAGAGGAGTGGATCCAAAGGAGCGCTTGGTATAAATTGGGGGGATTGGATTTCCACCCAAGTGCCATCTCCTTCCTTCTTTGTCCATCACTTAGTTAGAGAGCTTGAGAAACTTGAGAACATGTCCAAATACGTCCTGTGCATCGTCCTGATGATTTTGTTTGTCAAACTGGAGCCGTCGATGGCGGTCACCTGTAACCCAATTGAGCTGAGTTCATGCGCGAGTGCAATAACCTCCTCGAGCCCGCCATCGGCATTGTGCTGTGCCAAGCTCAAGGAGCAAAGGCCTTGCCTTTGCCAGTACATGAAGAACCCTAACCTCCAGAAGTTCATTAACTCTCCAAATTCCAGGAACGTGGCGATCAAGTGCGGCTCTCCGTTTCCCTCCTGTTAATCTCTCTACTCGCGGTGTCTCTAAGTGGCGTTTGGTTGTTTTCCCGGTGTGGGTTTGAATCTTGCGTTCGAAGTAGTAGCAGTGCAGCGTCGTCGGCGCTGACTTACCTGGTAGTCATGGAACTTCGTGGTAGTATCGTCATTGTACCGACTAAATAAAGTTTTTGATATCTCTGTGTTACTCATTTTCGGAACAGTTATCTGTAAGTGCAATTTGTACTCTTCTCCACACATGACCACGTCCATGTGCATTAGCCTCGTGTCTGAGCTATTAGTGCTCACCAATATGAAAGTGGGTACACGAAAGTACACGACAAAGTGAGCTTGATTCAATGCGTGAGCGAATCAATAGAAAGAATCAGCCCGCGATTGTAGAGACACTTGGTCTATGATTCCCAAGCCGAAGTTGCAACTACTCCGATGAAATTGGAAAAAAGGAACATATCAACCAAAGAAAGGGACAATCACCATATTTTTTTTATTTCCTATAGAAGACTGCACAAAAAAAGAAAAAAAGAAAAGAAAAAGAAAGACAATCATTAGCATTATATGTTGAATTAGATGCGGCTTTCTTAAGAATACTTATGAAGTCACCAAACAGATATAATGATTCTAATCCTTTAGAAGAATTCATATCTACTTACTAAATCGGGGAGAATTACCAAAAAAGTTATAAACCTCTTACAATTATGCCAATTCAATTATAAACTATTTTTTTAGTTAATTCGGTCTTAAATCTTTTGTAATTATGCCTATTCAATTCATGTGGCTAAATATGGCCTACTGCACCGGCTGTCTAGCAAATGTTGACGTGTCAATTTTTTAATAATATTTTTATATTTTAGAATTTTTTTATTAATATTAATATCCTTTTTCCTTTTTTTTTTTTTTTGTTATTCCTCTTTGGCTTCCCAACCCAAAGTGGCTAACAAGGTATTCACAAGGCTCGCCAACTAGTGGGTGAGGCGGCCCTCACCAGACCTTGCTAGCGGCCTCCCCTATATTTAGGCGAGGTCGTTGGCAAGGGTGGGCAAGGTTTGGTGGGGGCCATGACCCTCATTGGCCACAGTCCTCACCCAGTGGTTGACAAGCCTCGTCGGAGCCTCGCTAGCCACTACGAGGAAGAAGAAGTAAAAAAAGAAGAAGAAAAAAAAATTGAAAAAATATAAAATATTATTAAAAAATTATCACATCAATATTTGCTCGACGCCCGATGCCGACAAGTCAAATTTGGTTTGATTGACTAAATTGGTATAATTACAAAAGATTTAGAATTAAATTAGCATAAAAAAAAGAATTTAAAACTGAATTGATACAATTATAATAGGTTTAGAACTTTATTAATTACTCTCTCCCATCAAATTGCCATGCCAATAAGCTTTCCCCACACCAAGCATCGCCTTGGCAAACAACAGCCAAAAACCTGGAAACGATTAGCAACTACAACCAGCAATTCCAACTTCCACTACACATCTCGAAGGAACTGACTGGCTTTGGATACTAAAATGAGGGGATTATTGTTTGAAAGTTCAGAAGACAAAGTATATCATTCTCGGGCGAAAGATTCATTCCAAAATGCATCAAGGAAAGAAAACATGCAATTCGCCCCAGGGCTAAAGCCAGCAGGACCGGGTAGCCAACCATGAGATTTGACATTCAAGCTCCAGGCATGACAAGTAGTCTAGAATCAAATGATAACGAAGCATGTACACCCTTGAGTCAGTGAAAGGAATATGTCCCAAACCACAACACGAACATATGCATATATATTGCGGGTATATATAAAGAGAAAACAAAGAGGCGACTCTTGACATACTCAGATATCTACCACTGACTATAAGTTTTCAGACCAAGAGACCAAAATTATGCCCCCTTACATCATCATCAGACTAGGATTACGCTTTCTCAAATCCACCACTGTTCTGATGATGTTGCTGTTGCTCTGTATAATTGGATGCAGCCAAGCCAAGACCTTCATTCTGATGCTTCTGCCATCCACCCGTGTCAGCTCTTGAGTGAGCCCAATAGTAAGCTACTGAACCGATTAGCGACAACAATGTCAGAGCAGCACCAGCAGCAAATACACCTTTGCGAAGAGTGGCACATGATATTTCGTTTCCAGTAAACGCTCCTCGGTACTTTGTGTGGTACGCATTTCTTGCTGACCCAGCCAGTAAGCAAGCTTCAGCTCCCAAAAAGGTCACCCTATACTCTCAAAGCAATTCAGTACATTAGAGAGGAAACTGCCAACAGGTTTCTGTTCAAGGAAATTAAGACTAATTATTTTTTTCCTGGGGAATTAACTGCAGAGGCTTTTTGCACCATTCCATCTTTAGGAAGAAAAGAGAAATAAAAAGGTGACATGAATAAAAAGTATGAACTCCAACAAGACAGTAGATTCTGCTGAAACTATCAAGCAGTTTCTTTTACTCATATGATGGACCTTTTTAATGGGAGAGCAGATGCATATATATTATCATGTCAGCTGAATGACCAATCATTAGATGGTAGCTTGGGGCAATGGCAATGTCATGCAAATCATACTTATAACAGGTTTGTAATGTTGACAGAACAAACATTATAGATCTGTGCTCCAATAGGGCAACACAACAAACTGTTTGAGTCTCAAACTTGACTGTAAATTGACATCATGCTTCAATCCTTGATTTGAGCTTAATCTAACTCTACTTTCATGGTTAATGTCAAATCAGACAAAGCAATCAACAAACTACGATCATGGCCTTAAGTAAACTAAACCAAACCATCATCACCATTGTCACATTGAGCTTAAAACTTGAAATGATTTAAACAATAATTAGTTCCCAACAGCTGTCACATACTGTTTTGCACATGACATAGATTTGGATTCTAAAATTTCAACCACTAGCTTTCAATGTGAAAAGATTTAACAAGCGATGCACTCAAGGTTGGCTTTATCCGGCTCATTCAGACCCCACCAGTAACAAAAACCAAACTGGAATCACTATATTCCTCAAAACCAACACTGACTGATGACTCAAGCTCAACTTATTATAAAGGATTCTTTCAAGCAGTCAGTCAGCACAAACAAGCAACTGGACAACCACTAAAGAATTAATGCCTTTCTGTTGGCAAAGAGACCAAAACCCAATTGTTGAAGAAAACTCCATAACTTGAAACAGCCATGATCCATAGTCGAATTTGTTGAAATGTGAATGTCGGATGCTGTTTCTATTCTAGGATGCATTAAATGGTTAAAACATAATTATTATAACAGTGGAGATGAAAACTTTTGAGGTTGACTGAAGAAGATTAGAGATGCAGACGAACTTCCTCCTTTGCCTGATTAATGCTGAAAGCCTTCAACATGGTTCCTTCGGCTTCCTCTAATAAGACTCCATTGCATTAGCTTTGGTAACAGGGGAAAAAGAATGGACACGAAGGTAACCAGGGGTCATTAACATGACATTTTGGTAGATTTTACAATGCCGTGACTATGACCGGAAAGGTTTAAAAACATTCAGGAGGCTGAAACACGATCCATCACACTAGGAATTTATACACAGCAGGGAGATAAAATCCACTTTCCTTCTGTCATTTTCAGTTTCAAGTGGACGGTAACTGGAATGTCAATTTGTTCTTCACGGGACAAACACCATCTAAGAGCCGCGAAATTGATTTTCCCACCACAGACCATGACTCCCAAGAAAGAGAACGTTTTGCGCAGAACAACTTGAAGCTACTAGCTAAAGCACGGAGCAAGCCGAAATTGGACAATCTCACAACTAAATTTCCACCGACACCGCTGAATTTGCATGCGGTTCATATAACGAGCGCCCAATTCAATAAACACGACACTCGTACAACCAGGCAATGCGGATCAGACAACTCTCAGTACAAAGCAAACAGCAGTTTCGGGCTAGTCGAAATTACCAGGAGAAGATGAAGAAGAAGATGGCGCAGGTGGTGACGGAGGTCCCGGTGAGGAGGCCTCGACCGAAGCAGAGGCACTTGGTGACGACGGTGACCACCATCTGGCTGAGCAGCAGCAGCCCGAACGCCGACAGGCCGTAAATCGTGGACGCATCGGTGTCGTACACGCAGTAGGTGCTCTCGTCGTACTCGTCGGGCTTCACCGTCGCCTGCCGGAGCGCGGAAAGGGGAACCGAAATTAGCAAGCCGCGGCGCAAAAGCAGACGCGCTCGAGGAACATGGTGATAGAGAGAGAGAGAGAGAGAGAGAGAGAGAGAGAGTTACAGTGCTGCGGCGGCGTTCGGCGCCGACGGCGAAGACGAAAGCGATGAGGTGGAGGGCGACGACGGCGGCGAGGACGGGGACGGAGACGGCCATTTCTTCTTTCCCGGCGGCGGCGGCGACGAGAGGGAGTAGGAACGCGGGCGGGTTGACTCACACTGACTCGCTCACTGCGAAATTTTCCTTTATCCCACCGTTCGCCGCGCGTGAATCGCACTCGAATTATATTTCTTTCGAGTGAGAGACACGGAAAGGCGAGGAAGGAGGAGGAAGGAGGGGGAAGAAGTAGCAACGATCGCCTGCTTCGACGGCCCACCGCGCGCCTGCGATCCGAGCCGTCGATGCTGAGTACTTCGGGGGGAGCTGGAGAGATTGCGACCGACATGGAGGGCGGGGATTCGGGGCGATGGCCCGGAGGGATTTGGTTCGGCGCCCTCTCCTTTTTTGGTGGGGCCCATCTTTTGGACCGCTTTTTGACAAACGAGGAAACAAATGTCTGGAGAGACAGCTGGAGCGCCGTTGGATCCCGGAGGCGCCGATCCACCTGAACGGGTCGCCAGAAGTCGCGGGTCGCGACGGCCCATTGCCCGCTTTAGCTTTCGGGTTTCTTTTTATTATTATTATTTATCTTTTCCTTTTCTTTCCACGCGATATTGCTTTTTATTTTATCCGCCGCGAAATAAGGAGAGTGAAACTATGATAAAATTTCCGAATCTGAAGAGCAAGTAGATTAACCACTTGATTTGGATGGAGTGATTGGGAAACAAATGAGAGAATCTGACCAATTTATGAGGGAAAAGGAAAACTACAAATAAACGTTTTGAATTTGTAATGTAATCTCTTAATTTGGATGGATTGACTAAGAAAAGAATGAGAGGATCTGGATAATTATGAGGAGAAAGTAAATAAAGATTTAGAGGAATTAAGTATAATTTTTTTTTTTGGTAAGAAGGAATTAAGTATAATGTTATTTGATGCTAGTGAAAAAAAGGAAAATAATATATTATTCATGAATATTTTCTTATGCATTTATGAATAAACGTAAAAGAAAAGTATAAGCAAGGAAAAAAATTATTTAACATGCACCTAAAAAATGATCAAATCGATCTTTTAGGTAATTTTTTTTTTTTTGTAGAGAATGAATGATGAGGAAATTATTTTTTGGAAATTATTTTTTGTATTATTTATAAAAAAACGAATGAATTAAAAATATTTTCATTATTTATAAAAATAGTTAAAAATAGATTAATGTTCATAATAAAAATATTTTTCATTGAATAATTATTTCAAACGATACAAATTATTATTTTTATGAAAGTGTTTTTCAAACCATTTCTACAAAACAAACGGAAATCCTTCCTAATTGTTTTCTTTCATCTATTCCCTTCTAATTGGACAAGACGGTGTTCCTTTACGCTTTGTCACGCCTCTAAATCTTTCCTAACAAATATTGTGCAAGCCTTAATATTTATCAAATTTTTCTAGGAAGTCACTTTGAAGAAAAATGATAATATTTTCCAATGATTGGCTTAAACTTAAAAATGAATTAGAAAATATTTTCCATAATTTGATATCTTATTTGATTTTGCACTCTTTTTAAATTATTTTTAATTTTTTAATATATATATTTATTTATTTATTTTGGCTTCATCCTCAGCTGGTGATCGACCATGGGCGAGCTCAAACTTTCACTAGATTGGTGAGCTTGAGCCTCACTAGATCGGTGAGGCTTAGGCTTAAGCCTGACATTATGTTAACCGAACTCATTTTTCTCATCTTTTATGTGTTCAAATGAGTAAAATACTACAATAACTACAAAACAATTATACAAAGCTTAAATAGTATCAAACTCTCCACTAAAATGAATATTTAAAGTTATTTGCAACGTGGAGCTTAAACTCAAAACTTGATCATACCGTAAGATGATTTGTGCGGCACTTGAAGACCCATAAATTAGTCGACTCAAAATTGAGCCAAAAACCATCGAAATTTGGTCGGAAAGCCACTAACTATCCACTAATCATCACTCATAACCAATTTCAAAATTTTATTTAGAGCAAACTGTAAATCCAAATTGAGTTTCATAAAATCCTACAATTCCACAACATTACAAAGTATTACTTCAATATATATTCGCAGCTCAACTACTCCTCAATCAAGTCACTAGTTTAAAATCTATAAAATCTCAAATTTGTGTCGAACGGAGGAGTGAGTATTTATGGGGCGTTGAAAACGAAGTTGAATAGACTTGGCAAAGCCTGCGTTACGCAAAACCCTTTTCCCTTTTTTCCTTTCCTTTCTTCCTTCTTCCTTTTTCTCTCTTTTTTCTTTCATTTTCCCGAGCGAGCTCTCGTTCACTTCACGCTGAAAATGCCCCCTCCTTTTTCTTTTCCTTTTCCTTTTTCTTCTTTTTTGGGTTTCACCCCTATCTTTTTGACTTGATAAAAAGATCAAAATACTACAAAAATTGACCGAGACGACTTCGGTAGAAGAGGAGGATAATTGCAGACATGAGAAAGGAAACCGGTCTCGCGACGGTGAAGTTCGAGATTCGGCTAACAGCGAGGGGCTCTTATCTCGGTCGGAGAAGATAAGTTTTGACTTCGATTCAAGACCAAATCTAGAACCTCATTGGGAGTTTGAAGGGTGAGACTGGTTGCGGAGGAGCTGCCGAGAATCGGAAGTGGGTATGGGAGGGGATCGAGGAGACAGACTGGGAGTGAAGGGATTTCCATGTCCAGGTTGAGAGGATGCCTGAAAAAGATGGGAATGGAAATTAATTTCCCTAATTCTAGAAGGGCATTTTTCATTGACCGGACAAGGTTTTCTTGAACCGCCCCTTTTCCACGCCCCAAAAGCCGAAAAATGAGGAACAAGTTCTTCGCAAAACAACAGAGCTTAGTCTAGTCTTCAAGTCCAATCTTGAG
The DNA here is from genome assembly GCA_014182405.2 of Eucalyptus sideroxylon. NCBI lineage: Eukaryota > Viridiplantae > Streptophyta > Magnoliopsida > Myrtales > Myrtaceae > Eucalyptus > Eucalyptus sideroxylon. The sequence continues at coordinate 50,422,328 of CM024549.2, read as the reverse complement.
GTCTCCTCTTCGAGTCTTCCATGTCCACTTTTCCAGTCAACTAAAGTGAATCAGCAGATTCCAAGGAGCTGAATATGCAAGAAGGAATTAAATAGCAAAATCATCCTCGTCTTTGAAGCAGAGTTTGTTTTCCAGTTCGTAGGATGGGTATAGAGCGTTGTAGTATTGCCAGTGCGTTAGCTTACATTCTCTTCCTCTCCATCTTGGTAGTGTCAGCCCAGTCAGTGAAATATGAGGATTGTGAGGCCACTGTGTGTAGCAAGAATGGTCCGACCATAAGCTATCCCTTTTATGTTGCTGGAAGTGGGAAGAAACTCTGTGGCTACCCTGGCTTCGAGGTTAGCTGCGAAGGAGGGAACACTATGTATTGCAATTTCTCCATCCGAAGCATCTCTTATGAAAAGCGGTCCCTTCAGTTAGCAAGTCGGTATATGAATGACACCGGTTGCTTCGTTCCTCTTCCCTTCACCCAACTTGGCCATAATCCCTTCCAAAACTCCAGTTCCCAGTATTACCTAAAGTTCTTCTATGGCTGCACTGATACATTTTCTACAGACTTGCCTCAATCCCGGCTAAGTTGCACTTCTGATCAATTAAACTTTACGTTTGTTGTACTAACACGTGGGGCAAAATGGCCAATACAGAAGGATGGATTCTGTCATTCACGCAGCAGAATACGGGTTGAACTGAAGGAGGGAATCCCCAACCCAACCATACATAGTGTTGATTACACGGAGCTCCTGAAGGATGGGTTCGCATTGAACTGGACATTGTTTACCGACAAGAAGTGTGCCGAGTGCATACACAGTGGAGGCCGATGTGGCAGATCAAATGACAAAGACTTTGTTTGCTATTGCTCTGATGGATCTAGCTGCGAAAATTGTGATGCTGGTGAGTTTCACCAGGACTTGAGCAAATCCATTTACCTAATTTCCATTTTTATTTGTCAAGCATATTCTCACAACTTGCTGATTTTTGGTCACTAGCGTCATTTTACTTGTCTACATGTCTCAATGTCCCCAGCGATGTCGCATATTTATAGTCTATTTTTTGCGGGGGGACCCCTTATATTGTCTCTGCTTTAATGTTGTAGGTAAAGGCAACCGCTTACCAAAGAGAGGTGCCATTTGTAAGTAACATATACTTGATTTCTCAGCCACGTGTGTGAATTAAAATCAATACTTTTGGCGATGGCACGATGCATGCCTCCTTGAAATCAAAATTCCTATTCATTAACCATTTAAGGCTTTTTCACTATAGAAATGAATTTTTCTTGTTTTATATACACTTAGTATTTCCTATTGGTCACAGATGCTTCATTATGTGGGGTAGTTGCTGTTGCAATGGTTCTAGCATATCTTTGTAAAAAGAGATTTTGCAATCTGAAATCCGTGGCCCCATGGAGCAGGAAGATGAATGGGTTTGATAAATTTGAGACCGTTTTCGAAAATGATGGTATGTCAATTCCGAGAAGATATTCTTATGTTGAGATCAAAAGAATGACAAACTCATTCAAAGAAAAGCTCGGCCAAGGAGGCTATGGCTCTGTGTACGAAGGCAATCTCCCAAATAGTCGTCTTGTGGCAGTGAAGATCCTAAGCAAATTAAACGGAGATGGTGAAGAATTCATCAATGAGGTAAACAGTATAAGCAGAACTTCCCATGTCAACATTGTTCATTTGCTAGGTTTCTGCTTTCACAAAACCAAAAGGGCTCTTGTCTATGAGTTTATGGCCAATGGATCTCTGGAGAAATTCATATATAAAGAGAACTACTGCAAGCTAGGTCATTGCCACCTTGGATGGGACACCTTGTACCAAATCTCCCTAGGCATTGCTCAAGGACTTGAATACTTGCATCGAGGCTGCAACTCGAGAATATTACACTTCGACATAAAGCCGCACAACATTCTTCTTGATGAAAATTATTGCCCCAAGATCTCTGATTTCGGCCTTGCAAAAATATGCCATCAAGACGAGAGCACCATCTCACTATTTGGTGCGCGAGGAACCGCGGGGTTTATTGCCCCAGAAGTGTTTTGTAGGAACATTGGCGGAATATCTCACAAATCGGATGTGTACGGCTTTGGTATGACGGTGCTTGAGATGGTCGGCGGGAGGAAAAACATAGTGGCAGGTGTTGATCGAACCAGCGAAGTATTCTTCCCACATTTGATTCACAAGCGTCTCGAACTTCGGGAAGAGCTTGGACTACAAAATATTGAGAATGAAGGAGACAACGAGAAGGCTAGGAAGATGATAATAGTGAGCTTGTGGTGCATACAAACCAATCCTTCACATAGGCCTGCGATGAGTGAGGTGGTGGATAAGTTAAGAGGTGGTGTTGCCTGTTTGCAAGTTCCTCCCAAGCCCTATTTGTCTTCTCCATCAAGATCATCACCAACCACTTCAATGTCCATGATTGTGTGAAACATAGTTTGGCAAGACTACTTTTACTACTAAAAGCCTTAAATTCAATGCAATGAGCTGTCTATAAGTTCAATGACAAGACATGTAAATAGGATCAGGTAGGCTCATTCATGACCTAGACATGAGCTGGCTATAAATTGCATTGCTGAGTTGAATTTACGGACTATGTTTTATCTGGCATATTCATTTCATCTATGCCTTCAACCGTGGTAACGATAATACTATTGGCAAAACATTTCTTCTGGCTTTGTCCAGAGGAACCTGCTGGTGGCTGTTAAACTCTCAGTGAATAGGTTTGTTCGGACTAGGAAGATTCACAAATTTCACTGTTAAGGATTGAAATAATAGTTGAAATGGTAAAAAGTAGCTCACTAATATGCATCTCAAGATTCAACTTAGAACCATCTCACAGATATTTCTTGATTGGCTAGTGCTCGAACTTAGTCTTCCTTCCACAATTTCCATACTTGCAAAAAAGGAGAAAAAGAAAAGTGAAGATTTCGAGTTTGATTATTATTGGAATTTGAGTTGATGGAAATAGATTGAGTTCGTGGGTCACAACTTATGAATCCTAATAGGCTTAAGGATGGATCTTCCTCATTAAAGCTAGTGTTCGATTCCCCACTTATGATTGGTGGCAATAGTATTTAAAATCTAAAGATATCTGAGTTTTCCTCAAAATGCTCTTTCATTGCATACTCTGGAGCTACGCTTGCAATTCATGAATCATGTTCATATTCCCTATCTTATGCATGCTACATAGGAAAAATAAATTGATATTAGATTTAATAATGAGAGAGGTGCTAATCGGAGCTCTCCGTATATCTGCTTGATATTTTTTGTCCCCAATTATCTTAGTCATCCAACGGGTTATTACTCCTCTTAAGATCTCTTTGAATTTTAATTAGTCTAGTGTCCCGGCAAAGATATAGTAGGCCTCGACAAATTCCATCAGCAATGCCGAACCGTCTTTCTCCAATCCCGTTGGTCTCGTTTGAGTGGATCTGACTTAGGCCATTAAAAGTGAAATTCGTATAAAAAGTTCAAATGTAAACTGATACATGTGTCAGTATGTGCAAAAGCAGACCCGCTCAAGGAAGCTCAAGGAAGATCACGTTCTGTCAAAACTTCGACTAGAGAGAGTTACAGTGCCACGGCGGCGTTCGGCGCCGACAGCGAAGACGAAGGCGATGAGAGGTGGGGGCGACGACGGCGGCGAGGACTGGAACGGAGACGGCCATTTTCTTTTCCCCAGCAGCGAGGAGAGGAGTAGGACCGCGAGCGGGTGGACTCACTCTGACTCGCTCACCGCGAAATCTCCCTTTTTCCTACTGTTCGGCGCGCGTGGCTCGCAGTGAAATATACTTCTTTCGAGCGAGAGAGGTGGAAAAGCGAAAGGAAGAGGAAGAAGGGGAGAGAAGTAATGATTCCCTGCTTCGACGGCCCATCGCGCATCTCTGATTCGAGCCGTTGATGCTGAGTACATAGGGGGAGCTGAAAAGATTGCGACCGAGATGTCGGGCAGGGGTTCGGGCAGATGGCCCAGAGGTTTCGGTTCGGCGTCCTCTCTAACTGGTGGGGCCCATTTTTTGACCGCTTTTTTGACAAACGAGGAAACAAACTTCTGGACAGACAGCTGGAGCGCCGTTGGATCCCGGAGGGCCGACTATGTAGCACAGACACGGTGACACGACACGTGACACGACACGACACGACACGACACGCGACACGTCATTTTTCAAAAAAATAGAGAATTTCGACACGTTCCGATACGTTAAATATTAAATAAATATTTTTAATTTTAATTAATTTAATTCAAATTTACAAATAAATAAAGAGTTTACAATGAATTTATACTAATAATATTAATAAATCTAACACTTTTTTTAATTTCATTATCTCAAATTTACATTTAGTTTTCGAAATTCCCCCTCCCCCAAATTTACTTTTATTTTTCGAAACCACCCCTGCGCCCAAACTTCCCTCGTCTCTTTCCCCCAAATTTTTTCACCTTTTTTTCCCTCCCCACCACCTGACAGCCCATCACTTCCCCCTCTCTCCTGTCACTTTCCCCTCCCTCCTACACGCCAAGTCTTTTTTATTCTTTTCAACACCCTAACAGCGCGCGGAAGGGCGCCTTCTTCTCCTCCTCCTCGCATCCTTTTTTATTTTTTTCCTTCTCAAAAGTTCAAAACCCTAGCAGCGCCGCCCCTTCTTCTCCTCCTCCTCGCCTCCTCCTCCTCGCCGCACGACGCCTATCTTCGAAAGCATCGAAGACTCGATCAAGAAAAGCACCAGCATTCGCCGAAGGAGCGGAAAAGGGAGTAACCCAGACGCACGACGCCTCCCCTTGCCGCTGCCGCTGCCGCCGCCGCTGCCGCCGCCGCCCCACTCGACGACACCGCCCTCCCCACGCGCGCCTCCCTCCTAAAGTTTCTTCTCACGGCCCTCGCCCTCTTTCTCTGGCCGTCTCTCGCCGTCACGGGCTCGCCTTCGCTCGCGGCCTCATCTCTACTTCCCTCTCCTCCGCCCTCCGACACGCGTGTCGAAGCGTGTCGACAAAAGTTGACCACGTGTCGACAAATTCGACACGCGTTGACCGCGTGTCGGAGCGTGTCCGAACGTGTCCGGGCGTGTCGAGGTGTCCGACACGTGTCGGACACGACACGGAGGCATGTGGGACGTGTCCGTGTATCATAGAGGGCCGAGGCGCCGATCCACCTGGACGGGTCGCCGGACGTCGTGGGTCGCGACGGCCCATTACCCGCTCAGTTTTCGGGTTTCTTTTTTATTATTATTTATCTTTTCCTTTTCTTTCCATGCGATATTGTGTATTATCATTTTATCCCTCACAAAAAAAAGGAGAGTGAAAGTATAATAAAATTTCTGAATCTGTAACGGAAGTATATTAACCACTTGATTTGGACGGAGTGATTAGTATACAAATGAGAGAATCTGAACAAATTACAAGGGAAAAGGAAGTAAAAGATTTAAAGGAATTATATTGTGTTCCATTCCCAGCAAAAAAAAGGAAAGAAAAAAATACAATAAATATTCTGAATTTCTAACGTAATCACTTAATTTGGATGGACTGGTTAAGAAAGAAATGAGAGGATATGGATAATTAATTGGAGAAAAGTAAGTGAAGATTTAAAGGAGTTAAATTGCAATGTTATTTCGAGGGAAGAAAAAATGGAAAAGAATATATTATTCATGAATATGTTCTTATGCATTTATAAATAAATGTAAGATAAAAGTATACATGATGGAAAATGAACGAAATGAAAAATATTTAGAAATGATTGTTCATAATTAACCAAAACATTAAGAAACAAATTATTGTCGATAATAAAAAATATTTTTCACTGATTAATTATATTCAAATAATACAAACGATCATTTATAGGAAAATTTTTATAAAATTTTTATTTTTTAAAAACAAATAAAGCATTAATTTCTTGTAATCTTTCCCAATAGTTTTCTTCCATTTATTTCCTTCCAATTAAACACGATGTTGTTCTTTTACACTTTCTTATGCCTCTTAATCTTTCCTAACGACATAGCGCATCTTCATATTTACAAAACATGCACGGTTTATCTAAAAGGAGAAATCAAGTTTTTTCATTAAGGTTCATTTATTTCACTAAAAATATTTCACCTATTCCATAAGCCATTTTCCAGAAAAATGAAAATATTTTTCTGATGTTTGGCTCAATCCTAAAAATGAAGTAGGAAATTTTTTTCCATTATTTGTTATGGAAAATTTGATTTGAATTTCTTCCGTGCACTCTTTTTAATTATTTTTTAATTTTTATTTTTTAAATCATACTTTTAATTTTTTTTTCTTTTGTCTTCTCTTTCAGCCAAGCTAGAGCTCTCACTAAGCTAGTGAGTTGGAGCCTCGTCAAACGTCATGTTCATCAAACTTATTCCACTCGTCTTTCGTATGTCAAAACTAAGTAAAATACCACAACTACTACAAAATAGTTATACTAAGTTTAAAAGCTAAACAAACCACTCATCCATATTAACAAAACTCTCAACTGAAGTTAATATTCAAAGTTATCCATAAAGCCCAATCATGCCAATAATTCTCTCCACCAAAACTCGTTTCAAGAGACTTTAAAAATAAAAATAAAATTTTTGAAGCACTAAAAAGAACTATAACTTAATTGACTCAAAATGAGCAGATAATTCTACAAATCCACAATGTGCTAGACTATCATTTTTATATACATTCATAATTATAACTCAAACACTTCTTAATCGGATTTCGTAGCTCAAAATCTACAAAGTCCAAAATTTGTGCCTCAACCCAAATATTACTCCGATTAAACCAACGGAGGAGGCGGGCACGTACTGGCGTTTGGATACAAAGTCAAATCGCTTGACGAAGTCACCCCGCGCAATAGCCTCTTCCCTTACCTCTTCTTTCTTCTCCCCTTTGTCCTTCTCTTTCTTTTCGCTGAGCGAGCTCTCGTTCTCTTTACGCTGAACATGCCCTTTCTTTCTTCTTTTACTCTTTCTTTTTTTTTTTTTAAAGTATTTTTTATGGCTTCCACCACGATCTTTTTGACTCTAAATAATACAAACAATTGACGGAGACGACTTCGATCGAAGAGGAGGATAGATGTAGCGACGCGAAAGGCAGTTACCCTCGCGATTGGCGAAGTTCGAGATTCGGCGAACAGCGACGGGCTCTTGACTCGGTCGGAGAAGACGAGTTTTGACTTCGACTCAAGACCAAATCTAGAACCTCATTCGGACTTGAAGGGAGAGACTGGTTGCGGAGGAGCCGCTGAGGATCGGAAGCGCGTTTGGGAGGGGATCTCAGTGGGAGTGAAGGGATTTTAGAGAGAGAAATCGAGAGGAGCCAGAGAAGGTCAGGGAGGGAATTATTCCATGTACAGGATGAGAGGATGCCTGGAAAAGATGGGACTGGAAATAATTTTCCCTAATTTTAGAAGGGTACTTTCCGCTGACCGAAAACGTTTTCTTTAACCACTCATTTTCTACCGCTGGAAAATAATGTAAAAGTTTTCCCAAAAAGTCTTCCATGTCCACTTTTCCAGTCAACTAAAGTTTACCAGAAGATTCCAAGAAACTGAGCATGCGGGAGGGAATTACCAATGAGAATGCCTTCTTTAACGTCCAAATAGTAATTTCATCCTTGTCTTTGTTTATGCTGATGCTATTCATTGGTAGAGCGCGCACGTTGATACCTGCTATCGACTCCTTCCTTTTCTTCCTCAAAAACCAGAGTTTGTTTTCCAGTTCGTAGGATGGGTATAGAGCGTTGTAGTATTGACAGTGCGTTAGCTTACATTCTCTTCCTTTCCATCTTGATAGTGTCAGCCCAGTCGGTGAAATATGAGGATTGTGAGGTCACTATCTGTAGCAAGAGTGGTCCCAACATAAGCTATCCCTTTTATGTTGCTGGAAGGGGGAAGGAACTTTGTGGCTTCCCTGGCCTTGAGGTTAGATGTGAACGAGGGGAAACTATGTATGGCAATTTCTCCATCCAAAGCATCTCTTATGAAAAGCGATCCTTTCGGTTAGCAACTCGGTATATGAATAACACCGGTTGCTTCGTTCCTCCTCCCTACTCCCATTTTCCCTATAATGTCTTCGAGAACTTCCGTTTCCAATATTATCTAAAGTTCTTCTATGGCTGCACTAATACATTTTCTACAGACTTGCCTCAATCTACACTAAGTTGCACTTCTGATCACTTAAATTACACGTTTGTTGTACTAATACGGGGGGAAAAATGGCCGGCAGAGAAGGGTTGATTCTGTCATTCACGCAAAAGAATACCGGTTGAACTGAAGGAGGGAATGCTCAACCCGACCATACATAGTGTTAACTATACGGAGCTCCTGAAGGATGGATTCGCATTGAACTGGACATTGTTGACCAATGAGGGTTGTGCTAAGTGCATACACAGTGGAGGCCGATGTGGCAGATCAAATGACAAAGACTTTGTTTGCCATTGCTCTGACGGATCTAGTCGCGAAAATTGTGATGCTGGTGAGTTTTACCAGGTTTTGCTGCAATAATCGAATCTTTTTTTGCCTGATTTCTTTTTTCCTTTGTCAAGCGTCTTCTCACAACTTCCTAGTGTTTGGTCACTAGCGTCATTTTAAGTGTCTACATGTCTCGATGTCCTCAACAATGTCGCATATTTATAGGCCATTTTTCGTAGGGGATCCCTCATACCGTCACTGCTTTAACGTTGCAGGTAAAGGTAACGGCTTACTGAAGAAATGTGCCATTTGTAAGTAACTTATATTTTATTTCTTAGCTGTGCGTATGAATTAAAATCAAGACTTTTGGCAATGGCACGGTGCCTACCTTCCAGAAAGTGTGCGTGGAAAATCTCTTCTCGATTCTAAAGACGCTGACGAGTTCCAACTTTTGAAGGGAATTTTCTGTCGACAGGAAACGCGTTCTTTGACCACTTATTTTCCACGCAATTTTTTTTCCCAAAAAATATGTTTTTGTCATGCAAACGGAAGGGCCTGTCTAATCTTCAAGTCTACTCTTCAGGTCTCCCCTTGGAGTCTTCCGTGTCTACTACTCCAGTCAACTAGAGTGTATCAGCAGATTCCAAGAAACTGAATATGCAGGAAGGAATTACCAATGAGAATACCTTCTTCAACGTCCAAATAGTAATTTCATCCTTGTCTTTGCTTATGTTGATGCTATTCATTGGTAAAGCGCGCACGTTGATACCTGCTATCGACTCCTTCCTTTTCTTCCTCAAAAACCAGAGTTTGTTTTCCAGTTCGTAGGATGGGTATAGAGCGTTGTAGTATTGACAGTGCGTTAGCTTACATTCTCTTCCTTTCCATCTTGGTAGTGTCAGCCCAGTCGGTGAAATATGAGGATTGTGAGGTCACTATCTGTAGCAAGAGTGGTCCCAACATAAGCTATCCCTTTTATGTTGCTGGAAGGGGGAAGGAACTTTGTGGCTTCCCTGGCTTTGAGGTTAGATGTGAACGAGGGGAAACTATGCATGGCAATTTCTCCATCCAAAGCATCTCTTATGAAAAGCGGTCCTTTCAGTTAGCAAGTCGGTATATGAATGACACCGGTTGCTTCGTTCCTCTTCCCTTCACCCAACTTGGCCATAATCCCTTCCAAAACCCCAGTTCCCAGTATTACCTAAAGTTCTTCTACGGCTGCACTGATACATTTTCTACAGCCTTGCCTCAATCTCGGCTAAATTGCACTTCTGATCAATTAAATTTCACATATGTTGTCCTAACTCGTGGGAAAAAATGGCCAATACCGAAGGATGGATCCTGTCATTCACGCAGTAGAATACCAGTTGAACTGAAGGAGGGAATCCCCAACCCAACCATACATAGTGTTGATTACAGGAAACTCCTGAAGGATGGGTTCGCATTGAACTGGAAATTGTTTACCGACAAGATGTGTGCCGAGTGCATACACAGTGGAGGCCGATGTAGTAGATCAAATCACAAAGACTTTGTTTGCTATTGCTCTGATGGATCTAGCCGCGAAAATTGTGATGCTGGTGAGTTTCACCAGGACTTGATCAAATCCATTTGCCTAATTTCCATTTTTATTTGTCAAGCATATTCTCACAACTTCCTGATGTTTGGTCACTAGCGTCATTTTACGTGTCTACATGTCTCAATGTCCCCAGCAATGTCGCATATTTATCGTCTATTTTTTTGCGGGGGGACCCCTTATATTGTCTCTGCATTAATGTTGTAGGTAAAGGCAACCGCTTACCAAAGAAAGGTGCCATTTGTAAGTAACATATACTTGATTTCTCAGCCATGTGTGTGAATTAAAATCAATACTTTTGGCGATGGCACGATGCATGCCTTCTTGAAATCAAAATTCCTATTCATTAATCATTGAAGGCTTTTTTACTATAGAAATGAAGTTTTCTTGTTTTATATACACTTAGTATTTCCTATTGGTCACAGATGCTTCATTATGTGGGGTGGGTGCTGTTGCGATGGTTCTAGCATATATTTGTAAAAAGAGATTTTGCAATCAGAAATCCATGGCCCCATGGAGCAGGAAGATGAATGGGTTTGATAAATTTGAGACCGTTTTTGAAAATGATGGTATGTCAATTCCGAGAAGATATTCTTATGTTGAGATCAAAAGAATGACAAACTCATTCAAAGAAAAGCTTGGCCAAGGAGGCTATGGCTCTGTGTACAAAGGCAATCTCCCAAATGGTCGTCTTGTGGCAGTGAAGATCCTGAGCAAATTAAGTGGAGATGGTGAAGAATTCATCAATGAGGTAAACAGTATAAGCAGAACTTCCCATGTCAACATTGTTCATTTGCTAGGTTTTTGCTTTCACAAAACCACAAGGGCTCTTGTCTATGAGTTTATGGCCAATGGATCTCTGGAGAAATCCATATATGAAGAGAACTACCGCAAGCTAGGTCATTGCCACCTTGGATGGGACACCTTGTACCAAATCTCCCTAGGCATTGCTCAAGGACTTGAATACTTGCACCGAGGCTGCAACTCGAGAATATTACACTTCGACATAAAGCCACACAACATTCTTCTTGATGAAAATTATTGCCCCAAGATATCTGATTTCGGCCTTGCAAAAATAAGCCATCGAGAGGAGAGCACCATCTCACTATTTGGTGCGCGAGGGACTGCAGGATTTATCGCCCGGAAGTGTTTTGTAGGAACATTGGCGGAATATCTCACAAATCGGATGTGTACAGCTTTGGTATGACGGTGCTTGAGATGGTCGGCGGGAGGAAAAACATAGTGGCAGGTGCTGATCGAACTAGCGAAGTATTCTTCCCACATTTGATTCACAAGCGTCTCAAACTTCAAGAAGAGCTTGGACTGCAAAATATTGAGAATGAAGGAGACAACGAGAAGGCTAGGAAGATGATAATAGTGAGCTTGTGGTGCATACAAACCAATCCTTCACATAGGCCTGCGATGAGTGAGGTGGTGGATAAGTTAAGAGGTGGCGTTGCTTGTTTGCAAGTTCCTCCCAAGCCTTATTTGTCTTCTCCGTCAAGATCATCACCAACCACTTCAATGTCCATGATTGTGTGAAACATAGTTTGGCAAGACTACTTTTATTACTAAAAGCCTTAAATTCAATGCAATGAGTTGTCTATAAGTTCAATGACAAGACATGTAAATAGGATCAGGTAGGCTCATTCATGACCTAGACATGAGCTGGCTATAAATTGCATTGCTGAGCTGAATTTACGGACTATGTTTTATCTGGCATATTCATTTCATCTATACCTTCAACAGTGGTAACAATAATACTATTGGCAAAACATTTCTTCTGGCTTTGTTCAGAGGAACCTGTTGGTGGCTATTAAACTCTCAGTGAATAGGTTTGTTCGAATTAGGAAGATTCGCAAATTTGACTGTTAAGCATTGAAATAACAGTTGAAATGGTACAAAGTAGCTCACTAATATGCATCTCAAGCTTCAACTTAGAAGCAACTTAGAAGCATCTCACAGATATTTCTCGATTGGCTAGTGCTCGAACTTAGTCTTCCTTCCACAATTTCCATACTTGCGAAAAAAGAGAAAAAGAAAAGCGAAGATTTCGAGTTTGATTATTATTGGAATTTGAGTTGATGGAAATATATTGAGTTCTCTGTGGGTCACAGCTTACGAATCCTAATTGGGTCATGGATGGATCTTCCTCATTGAAGCTAGTGTTCTGCTCCCCACTTATGATTTGTGGCATTAGTGTTCAGAATCTAAAGATATTTGAGTTTTTCTAAAAATGCTCTTTCATTGCATCTTCTAGAGCTACGTAACCGCCTGCAATTCATGAATCATGTTCACATTCCTTGTCTTATGCATGCTACGTAGGAAAAAGAAATTGGTATTAGATTTATCAATGAGAGAGGTGCTTACCACGATGCTACGTAGGAAAAAAGGAAATTGGTATTAGATTTAATAATGAGAGAGGTGCTAACCAGAACCCTCGGTATATCTACTTGATGTTTTTTGTCCCCAAATACCTTGGTCATCCAACAGGTTATTACTCCTCTTAAGATCTCCTTGAATTTTAATTAGTCTAGTGTCCCGGCAAAGATATAGTAGGCCTCGACAAATTCCATCAGCAATGCCGAACCGTCTTCTCCAATCCCGTTGGTCTCGTTTGAGTGGATATGACTTAGGCCATTAAAAGTGAAATTCATATAAAAAGTTCAAATGTAAACTGATACATGTGTCAGTATGTGCAAAAGCAGACCCGCTCAAGGAACATCACGTTCTGTCAAAACTTCGACCAGAGAGACAGAGAGTTACAGTGCCACGGCGGCGTTCGGTGCCGACAGCGAAGACCAAGGCGAGGAGGTGGAGGGCGACGACGGCGGCGAGGACGGGAACGGAGACGGCCATTTTGTTTTCCCCAGCAGCGAGGAGAGGAGTAGGAACGCGAGCGGTTGGACTCAGTCTGACTCGCTCACGGCGAAATCTCCCCTTTTCCTACTGTTCGGCGCGCGTGACTCGCAGTCAAATATACTTCTTTCGAGCGAGAGAGATGGAAAAGCGAGAAAGGAAGAGGGAGAAGGGGAGAGAAGTAATGATTCCCTACTTCCACGGCCCATCTCGCGCATCTCCGATCTGAGCCGTTGATGTTGAGTACTTCATGGGGAGCTGAAAAGATTGCGACCGAGATGTCGGGCAGGGGTTCGGGCAGATGGCGCAGAGGTTTCGGTTCGGCGTCCTCTTTAACTGGTGGGGCCCATTTTTTGACCGCTTTTTTGACAAACGAGGAAACAAATGTCTGGACAGACAGCTGGAACGCCGTTGGATCCCGGAGGGCCGAGGCGCCGATCCACCTGGACGGGTCGCGACGGCCCATTACCCGCTCAGTTTTCGGGTTTTTATTATTATTATTATTATTATTATTATTATTATTGATCTTTTCCTTTTCTTTCCACGCGATATTGGGTTTTGTCATTTTATCTCCCACAAAAAAAGGAGAGTGAAACTATAACAAAATTTCTGAATCTGTAACGGAAGTATATTAGCCACTTGATTTGGACCGGAGTGATTAGGAAACAAATGAGAGATCTGAACAATTATGAGGGATAAGGAAGTAAAAGACTTAAAGGAATTATGTTGTGTTCTATTCCAAGAAAAAAAAAAAGGAAAGAAAAGCTGCAATAAATAATCTGAATTTGTAACGTAATTGCTTAATTTGGATGAACTAATTAAGGAAGAAATGAGAGGATCTGGATAATTATGAGGAGAAAAGTAAATAAAAATTTAAAGGAATTAAATTGCAATGTTATTTTGATGCTAGTGAGAGAAGAAAAATGGAAAATAATATATTATTCATGAATATTTTCTTATGAATTCATAAATGAATGTAAAATAAAAGTATACATGAAGGAAAATGAATGATATGGAAAATATTTAGAAATGATTGTTTATATTGCTTATAAAACCGAATGAATAACAAATATATTTATACTTAACCAAAACATTAAGATACAAATTATTGTTGATAATAAAAAATATTTTTCATTGATTAATTATTTCAAATGATACAAACTATCATTTCTAGAAAAATATTTTTAAATTTTTATTTTTCATGAACAAATGGAGCATTTATCTCTCGTAATCTTTCCTAATTGTTTTCCTCCATTTATTTCCTTCCAATAAAACACAATCGTGTTCTTTTACACTTTCTTATGCCTCTTAATCTTTCCTAACAACATAGCGCGCATCTTAATATTTACCAAACATGTATGGTTTATTTAAAAGGAAAAATCAAGTTTTTTCATTAAGGTTCGTTTATTTCACGAAAAATATTTCACTTATGAAAAATGTTTTTCAATAAGTCATTTTCCAAAAAAAAAATGATAATATTTTTCTGATGTTTGGCTCAATCCTAAAAATGAAGTAGGAAAACATTTTCTGTTATTTGTTATGGAAAATTTGATTTGAATTTCTTCGGTGCACTCTTTTTAATTTTTTCATTCTTTTTAAAATCATACTTTTATTTTTTTTTCTTTTATCTTTTCTTTCTTTTTGCTTTTTCCTTGACTGACCACAGCCAAGCTAGAGCTCTCGCTAGGCTAGTGAGCTAGAGCCCGTCAGATGTCATGTTCACCAAACTCATTCCACTCATCTTTCATATGTCAAAACTAAGTAAAATACTACAACTACTACAAAATAGCTATACTAAGCTTAATCGCTAACCAAACCACTCACACATGTTAACAAAATTCTCAACTGAAGTGAATATTCAAAGTTATCCGTAAAGCCCAATCATGCCAATAATTCTCTCCACCAAAACTCGTTTCAAGAGACTTTACAATTAAAAAAAAAAAATTTAAAGCACTAAAAGGCCCATAACTAAATTGACTCAAAATGAGCAGATAATTCTACAAATCTGCAATCTGCTAGACTATCATTTATATATATATATATATATATATTCATAATTATAACTCAACCACTCCTTAATCGGATTTCGTAGCTCAAAATCTACAAAGTCCAAAATTTGTGCCTCAACCCAAATATTATGTCTCGACCCAAATATTACTCCGATTAAACCAACGGAGGAGGCGGGCACGTACTGGCGTTTGGATACAAAGTCAAATCGCTTGACGAAGTCACCCGGCGCAAAAAGCGTACCCCCCTTTTTACTTACCTCTTTTTTCTTCTCCCCTTTGTCCTTCTCTTTCTTTGCACCGAGCGAGCTCTCGTTCTCTTTACGCTGAACATGCCCTTTCTTTCTTCTTTTACTCTTTCTTTTTTTTCTTTAAGTATTTTTTATGGCTTCCACCATGATCTTTTTTACTCTAAATAATACAACAAATTGACGGAGATGACTTCGATCGAAGAGGCAGTTACCCTCGCGATGGCGAAGTTCGAGATTCGGCGAACAGCGACGGGCTCTTGACTCGGTCGGAGAAGACGAGTTTTGACTTCGACTCAAGACCAAATCTAGAACCTCATTCGGACTTGAAGGGAGAGACTGGTTGCGGAGAAGCCGCCGAGGATCGGAAGCGCGTTTGGGAGGGGATCTCAGTGGGAGCGAAGGGATTTTAGAGACAGAAATCGAGAGGAGCCAGAGAAGGTCAGGGGGAATTATTCCATGTCCAGGATGAGAGGATGCCTGAAAAAGATGGGACCGGAAATCATTTTCCCTAATTTAAGAAGGGTATTTTCCGCCGACCGAAAACGTTTTCTTTAACCACTCATTTTCTACGCCCGTTAAAAGATAAGGAAAAAGTTTTTCGCAAAAAGTAAATCATGTCCACTTTTCCAAGTCAACTAAAGTGTCTCAGCAGATTCCAAGAAACTGAATATGCAGGAAGGAATTACCAATAAGAATGCCTTCTTTAATGTCCAAACAGTGAAATCATCCTCGTCTTTGCTTATGCTGATGCTATCCATTGGCAGAGCGCACTTCCATACGTGCTACGACTCCTTTCTTTTCTTCCTCAAAAACCAGACTTTGTTTTCCAGTTCGTATGATGGGTACAGAGCGTTGTAGTATTGCCAAAGCGTTAGCTTACGTTCTCTTCCTCTCCATCTTCGTAGTATCAGCCCAGTCGGTGAAATATGAGGATTGTGGGGCCACTATGTGTAGCAAGAGTGGTCCGACCATAAGCTATCCCTTTTATGTTGCTGGAAGTGGGCAGGAACTTTGTGGCTACCCCGGCTTCGAGGTTAGATGTGAAGGAGGGGAAATTATGTATGGCGGCTTCTCCATCCGAAGCATCTCTTATGAGAAGCAATCCTTTCGGTTAGCAACTCGGTATATGAATGACACCGGTTGCTTCGTTCCTCGTCCCAACACCTCTTATCGCTCTAATCTCTTCCAGAAATCCAGTGCACAGGATTACCTAAAGTTCTTCTATGGCTGCACTGATACATTTTCTACAGATTTGCCTCAATCTAGGCTAAATTGCACTTCTTATCAATTAAATTACACGTTTGTTGTGCTAACACATGGGGAAGAATGGGCAGTACGGAAGGATGGAGACTTTAATTCAAGCAGTAGAATACCAGTTGAACTGAAGGAGGGAATCCCCAACCCAACAGTAAATAGTGTTGACTACAGGGAGCTCCTGAAGGATGGGTTCGCATTGAACTGGACATTGTTGACCAATAAGGGTTGTGCCAAGTGCATACACAGTGGAGGCCGATGTGGCAGATCAAATGACAAAGACTTTGTTTGCTATTGCTCAGATGGATCTAGTCGTGAAAATTGTGATGCTGGTAAGTTTTACCAGGACTTGCTGCGATACGCAAATCCTTTAGCTTGGTTTCCATTCTCCTTTGTCAAGCGTATTCTCTCAACTCAGTAGCGTCATTTTAAGTGTCTACATGTCTCAAATGTCCTCAACAATGTTGCATATTTATAGTTTATTTTTCGCAAGGGATCCCTCATACTGTCATTGATTTAACGTTGCAGGTAAAGATGACAAGTTACTGAAGAAATGTGTCATTTGTAAGTAATATATTTTTGATTTCCTAGCCATGCGTATGAATTAAAATCAAGACTGTTGGCAATGGCACAGTGCCTACCTTCCAGAAATCAAAATTCCGATTCATATACCATTTTTTTTCTTTTTTTGGTCACAGATGCCTCATTCTGTGGGGTGGGTGCTGTTGCAGTGGTTCTAGCATATATTTGTAAACAAAGATATTGCAATCAGAAATCCATAGTCCCATGGAGCAAGAAGATGAATAGGTTTGATAAATTTGAGGCTGTTTTCGAAAATCAAGGCATGTCAATTCTGGGAAGATATTCTTATGCTGAGGTCAAGAGAATGACCAACTCATTCAAAGAAAAGCTCGGCCAAGGAGGCTATGGTTCTGTGTACAAAGGTAATCTCCCAAATGGTTGTCTTGTGGCAGTGAAGATCCTAAGCAAATTAAGAGGAGATAGTGAAGAATTCATCAATGAGGTAAACAGTATAAGGAGAACTTCCCATGTCAACATTGTTAATCTGCTAGGTTTTTGCTTTCATGAAACCAATAGGGCTCTTGTCTATGAGTTTATGGCCAATGGATCTTTGGAGAAATTCATATATGAAGAGAACTATAGTAAGCTAGGTCATTGCCACCTCGGATGGGACACCTTGTACCAAATCTCCCTAGGCATTGCTCAGGGTCTCGAATACTTGCACCGAGGTTGCAACTCAAGAATATTGCACTTTGACATAAAGCCACACAACATTCTTCTTGATGAAAATTATCACCCCAAGATCTCTAATTTCGGCCTTGCAAAAATATGCCATCGAGATGAGAGCACCATCTCACTATTTGGTGCACGAGGGACTGCGGGGTTTATCGCCCCAGAAGTGTTTTGCAGGAACATTGGTGTAGTATCTCACAAATCGGATGTGTATAGCTTTGGGATGACAGTGCTCGAGATGGTTGGTGGGAGAAGAGACACAGTGGCAAGTGCCGATCAAACTAGCGAAGTATACTTTCCGCATTGGATTCACAAGCGTCTTGAACTTCAAGAAGAATTTGGACTACCGAATATTGTGAACGAAGGAGACAACGGGAAGGCTAGGAAGATGATAATAGTGAGCTTGTGGTGCATACAGACCAATCCTTCAAATAGGCCGACAATGAGTGAGGTGGTGGATAAGTTAAGAGGTGGTGTCGACTGTTTGCAAGTTCCTCCCAAGCCCTATTTGTCTTCTCCATCAAGATCATCACCAACCACTTCAATGTCCATGATTATGTGAAACATAGTTTGGCAAGAATACTTTTATAAGTAAGAGCTTTAAATTCAATGCAATGAGCTGTCTATAAGTTCAATAACTAGACATGTAAATAGGATCAGGCAGGCTCATTTCCTTTCCGAGACATGAGCTAGCTATAAGTTGCATTGTTGAGCTGAATTACAAAATATGTCGTATCTTGCATGCTTATTTCATCCGTGCCTTCGACAGTGGGAAGGATAATGCTATTGGCAAAACATTTCTTCTAGCTTTGTCCGGGGGAACCTATCGGTGGCTATTAAGCTCACGCTGAATGGGTTTGTTCAAACTGGGAAGATCCACAAATTTCACTATTAAGCATTGAAATAACAGTTGAAATCGTATAGACTATAGAGTAGCCAACTAATATGCATTTTAAGGCCTTGACTTCGAAGCATCTCACAGATATTTCCCGGATGAGTAGTTTTAGAACATAGTCTCCCTTCCACAATTTCCATACCCGCCAAAAAAAATAAAAAAAAATAAAGCAAAGATTTCGAATCAGATTATTATTGGAATTTGAGTTGATGGAAATAGATGAGTTCTCTATTGGTAACAATTTACGAATCCTAATAGGCTCAATGATGGATCTTCCTCATTTGAAGCTACTGTTCTGTCTTCCACTTATGATCCTCCGTGATGGTACCCCAAATATAAAGACGGCTGATCTTTTCTTTTTTCCCTGAAAACTGCCCTTCCATTGCATATTTTGGAGCCATGTAATCGCTTGCATTTCATGAATCATGTTCATATTCCTTGTGCATGCTACGAAGGAAAAAAGAAATATGTACTAAATTAATAATGAGAGAGGTACTAACTGGTTCTCTTAGGGCCTATTTGTTTGTGTTCTTTTTTTGTTCCTCAAAATACAATTTCTGTTCTTTTGTTCCGGGAAACAAAAAAAGAACAAAACGCGTTTGTTTACAATTTTGTTCCCGGGAACAGAAACAAGCCGGGAACACTTCTGAAAAACAATTTTTCTCTCTCCTATTTTTTCCTTCTCTTTCTTTTCTTCTTCTTTTTTCTTTGGCTGGCAACCTCGTCAGAGCATCGCCAGCCCCCAGTGAGGCTCGGCCTCGCCATGGCCGGGCAAGCTCGAGCTCGCCTAGATCCACTTATGAGAAGTGGAAAATATTTTCCTCACTTTTAAAAGTTATTTTTTCCAATGATGAAAAATATTTTCCTTAACTAGTTTATTTTCCGTGCAACAAACGCTAAAAAATCCGGAAAACGTTTTCCTGGAAGTCATTTTTCGCAAAACGAATAGACCCTAAGTAACAAAAGCTCCAACAGATCACCATCAACAGAATTGACGGTAGAGAATTACCTGGCCTACTCTTCAAGTTTGCCCTTCAAGTCTTCCGTGCCCACTTTTCAAGTTAAGACAACTAGAGCATATCAGCAGATTCCAAGACACTGATTGGGCATGAAAAAAATACCAATGAAAACGCCTTCTTTAACGTCCACTTAGGAAAATCATACTCGTCTTGTTTATGCTGAAGCCATTCGCGTGGTAGAACCCACTTCAATTCGTGCTAATAAACTCCTTTCTTTTCTTGCTCAAAAACCAGATTTTGGTTTTGAAATCTTAGGATGGGTATCCAACAGTGTAATATTGCGAGTTAGCTTACACTCTCTTCATAAGCTCAGCCAAGGAGGCTATAATTTTGTGTACAAAGGCAATCTCCCAAATGGTCGTCTTGTGGCAGTGAAGATCCTAAGCAACTTAAGAGGAGACGATGAAGAATTCATCAATGAAGTAAAAAGTATAAGTAGAACTTCTCATGTCAACATTGTTAATTTGCTAGGTTTCTGCTTTCACAAAACCAAAAGGGCTCTTGTCTATGAGTACATGGTCAACGGATCATTGGAGAAACTCATATACAAAGAGAACTACAAAAAATTAAGTTGTTGCTCTCTTGAATTGGACACCTTGTACCAAATCTCCCTAGGCATAGCTCAAGGGCTCGAATACTTGCACCAAGGTTGCAACTCGAGAATATTACACCTCAACATAAAGCCGCACAATATTCTTCTTGATGAAAATTATCACCCCAAAAACTCCAATTTCAGCCTTGCAAAAATATGCCATCAAGATGAGAGCACCATCTCACTATTTGGTGCACGAGGGACCATGGGGTTTATTGCCTTGGAAGTCTTTTGTAGGAACTTGGTGAAATGTCTCACAAATCGGATGTGTATAGCTTTGGGATGACGATGCTTGAAATGGTCGGTGGAAGGAAAAATTTGGTGGCAGGTGCTGATCGAACAAGTGAAGTATACTTCCCGCATTGGATTCATAAGCATCTTGAACTCCAGCAAGAGCTTGGACTGCAGAATATTGACAATGAAGGAGATAGATAGAAGGCTAGGAAGATGACAATAGTGAGCTTGTGGTGCATACAAACCAACCTTCAAATAGGCTGACGATGAGTGGGGTGGTGGATAAGTTAAGAGGCGGTGTTGATTGCTTGCATGTTCCTCCCAAGCCTTATTTGTCTTCTCCGTCAAGATCATCACTAACCAGTTCGCTGTCCATGATTGTGTGAAACATATTTTGTTAAGAATAGTTTTATAACTAAGAGCTTTGATTCAATGCAATGAGGAGCTTGTACACAAAGATCGTTAGATAAGTGTATTATAATTTTTTGTCGCGACCTATTTTTCGGGTGCACCACCTAAAACTAGGTTAATGGACTGCTAAGTTTTTACACTTAGCTCGGGCTCTCCCAAGCCCATACCAAATCGCGACTTAAGTCTAAATTTTTAAACATGCAAGAGGTTATTATCTAAGAGTCGCCACTAATCGGTTTATGGTAGGTCGATTAGACACCTAAGTAAAATAAATGGAGATTTATTTTACTCCTACGAACCAGAGATTAAGGGTACGGGGACTTGGTTACACTAGAATTTTCTAATGCCCTTTCGGTACCATTTCTTTTTTAAATTTTTCAAAATGTTTTTGCAAGCAAAATTTGGTTTATTTTAACCTAAATTGCTATCATGCAAATGTGGTGACCACACGGGTGCTCATCCATTATTTAAAACATTCAAATAAATAAATTGCATCACACAAAGCAAGCAATCAGTTTTTGGATTTTCTTAAAAATTGGAGTTCTTTTATTAAAAATGCATTTTAAAATTAAATGACTTAATTTTATTAATATGCAAATTCTAATTAAATGGGCCTATTATGCAAACTAATTAACATGCACCTCATGAACTAATTTCACTAATTAACAAATTCTGATTAAATGATTCTATTATGCAAACTATTTAACATGCATCTAGTATTTTTGCATTTTTTTTTTAAATTCGGAATTTATGAAAACCCTAATTAATCTATCTAAAAATAATCTTCTAATCCATTTTTGGGATTAATTTGACTTAAACCCTATTCTGTCTTAGAAGACTATTTTTATTTTTATTTTTATTTTTTTCATTTTAAAAAGAGGATGAAAATGTGCCAATTATATCTAAAACTCTAAAAAGGCTATTTAAGTCTAATCCTAACTTATTTCTTTTAAAATATCTAAAAATACAGTCCTAAAAATATTATCTAAAAATGCAATCCTAGAAATATAATCCTAAAAATTTGATTAATTAAACCTACGTGTCTATTATATTAAACCTTAATGTCCTATATGCTCATGCAAATCTTTTTGAATGTTTTGATTTTTGATTTTTTTGATTTTTTTTAGCTTTTTTTTTTAAAAGCTGAATAATTGTTAAACAATGGTTAAATCTAAACAATTAATATAATCACTAAATAAAGGATCAAAATAATTGAAAAAATAACCCGACGTCTCACAAAGGTTAAATTAACAATTATTCTAACCCCGATCATCACAACAACTCAAAATAATTAAAAATCAAGTCCGAAGTCTTACGGACCAAATTAAATAATTATTATGATTTAACAATTGAGATTCTACAAAAAAGCCCAAAAATTAAAATTAATTAGAAAAATGGTCCGACGTCTCTCGGATCAAATTAATAATTATATTAATTTCGGACAAAATCCCTATGGATAATGCATACTAAATTCACAAATATCCAACATTACAAATTAAATACCTAAACTAAAAATGTTATCAAATGAAATACACAAAAAGATAACATAACAAATAAAATAAACTAAATTATAAAGAAAGTAAAAAGTAAAAAGTAAAAATAATAAAAAAACTACCTAGGTAAGTAAAGGACACAGAGGGTGACGCCGGAGGGGAGCAGGCGGTCGGCGGGCGGCGCTGGGACTGCAGTGGCGCGGCGTCGGCGAGGACGGGAGCGCGGTCGTCGGGACGTCGATGAAGCGTCGGTAACAGCGCGATGGCGGTGCTGCGGGTCAGCGGCGAAGGTCGGGTGTGGTGCAAGCTGTCGGAGCGAGGCTCGGGCGCGGCGGGCTTCGGCCACCGTGCGAGCAGGAGGAAAAGCTCCGGCGTTGGACCTCACGGACGACGACCGGCGGGCTTCGTGAGGAGACAGCAGACGCGTGGCGAGAGACGAGTTGTTGTGGCGCCGGTGCTCGGGCGGAGGGATGCAGGCGGAGACGCGACGCGGAGATCCGAGCGCGATGGTGCGTCGCAGTGCAGGGGCACAGTGGCGTGACAACCAGCGGTGTGCGGGCAGCAGCGGTTCGGCTCAGATCTGCCGGAGTCGAGCGCTCAAGCAAGCAGATCAAGAGAGCGGCGGCGGTGTCGTCTATCGGGCGCGGATCAGCAGCACTCGGAGTAGGGGCACGCGGTGATTGGAGGCCGGGCGCGGGCTGTACGGGGCGCAGGAGCAGCAATGGCGTGGAGACGATGACCGGCAGGTGGTGGAGCGGCGGCAGCAGTGCGGACCCAGCAGCGAGCGGACGAGGCGCGAGTAGACGAAAGCAAACCACCGGAGAAGAAGAACAGTGTTCTTTTTCTTTTTCCTCCTGTTTTCTCACGTCATCTCCTATTCTGCTTTTTTCACTTTTTACCTTTTTTGACTTTTTTTTTTTCTCTCTCTCACGCCACTCTTCACGTCTCCTCTTTCTGTCTCGTCTCTTGCTCACTTTTCTTTTTCTTTTTCTTTGTACTTCTGCAGATTGTCAGAAGAGAGAAAAAAAAGACTTTTCTTTGGACGACAAAGGAGGTTCCTCTTCTTCTTTGTTTACTCTTCCCACGAATTTTCTTTTCGCGAATTTCCTCGGTCCCCGAATACTGGGCAGGTCAACCCCTTTTTATAGTGATTCTGATTGGCTGCTTTCTATGGAAAAATTTAAACTTCCATCTTCTGTTGCATTAAATCATGGATGCAAATCGGAGCGTGATTTATGCAATCGCCCGATTTTGCATTGATTCCTTCCATTTTATCAAAATCCTTGCCATTTGTTCGCTCGATTTTAAAATTGTTCTTTGTATTTAACAAAACCCGGACATCCGTCTAATTCCATATTTCCTCGCATACTTCAATCAAAATCAATTTCCCCCATTTTCATCTTTCTTTTTATTTGTTCAAAATGCAATTTTATTTTTCCAAAATTAGGTGTCAACATTTTTCAACTATTATTGTTGAATGTACTGAAGTTTAAGCTGATTACATAATGCCAAGTCATTAATAATACAAGAGCATCTTAACATGACTTTGCATCTTATGTAGCTCTATGTCAATATTCAGCGTAAAGTTACGTTTATATTATCATCATGTATAAACCATACAATCTAAATGTTGGAATAGCCCACTTTCTTGCCAACGTGAAGTGAAAGCATTATCCTCATAGATTGGACCAAACATTTGCACCTCAACTTTGGAATGACACGAGCATGTTTATCTCAAGAATTGTGAAGTGTAAAAACTGTTCATGCTAGCTACACCTAATTGTGTGGCACAATGTACAGTAATTTTCTTTTTTTAGGATGCGTTTGACTTAGCATTTCCAATGGGCTTGCGGCCTCTAAAGCCTATTGGAGAAATGCTGAAATGTTTGATAATTATATTGGTGGAGCTTTCTCTTGAAAGCTAACATTGAGAAGGTTAAAAGCTCAATGCTAGTAGAGACTAACTTTGGGCTTTCAATATTTAGCAAGTTGAACTCATTTTTTTCTTTCAAAACTCC
Organism: Eucalyptus sideroxylon; assembly: GCA_014182405.2. Lineage (NCBI taxonomy): Eukaryota > Viridiplantae > Streptophyta > Magnoliopsida > Myrtales > Myrtaceae > Eucalyptus > Eucalyptus sideroxylon. The sequence continues at coordinate 50,398,074 of CM024549.2, read as the reverse complement.
CCTAACCAACTCTTCAAATTTTTGATTTTGTCTTACATCATTTATTATTAAAAAGGACCAAACCCTTCGTTGGTTTGGCAAAGGGCTATGGCCGCCAACACTCTAGATCTAGCATTGGTGGCCATCGATTGAGGTTGCTCGAGGTTGAGCGACATCTAGTGAGGGTCTTGCTACGCAAGTGACCGTTGCTTGGGTCTCGCAGCCTCAGGCGGCCTTCGTTGGGTCTCATGATGGTCGTGCAATCAATGGCCGTCGGCACCAGATTGGGCTTGCCGGCGACTGTAGCCCTTTGTTGAACCGACGAAAAGTTTGATTTCTCATTTAAAAAAAAAAAATTATATATATATATATATATATATATAATTTTAAATAAATAAAAATTTAAAAATACTAATATTTTTCATCAAATGGCTTTTGCATTTTCCTAAAATATTTTAGGCTAAATTACTTTGCATTTACTCAATGGGTTTTTAAAATCTTGAACCAAATGCACCCTTAATACTCCCACTGATTTGTGCAAGATTGAATTTGACCAATGGTGAAACAACAAAGGCTGCACATTCAATAATAGATGTGGAGAAAAGTACACTACAAGTGCCATAACTTTACACAAAGAGACACTTAAGTGCCATAACTTACGAAAGGTACACTTAAGTGCCACATTTGAAGAAAAGTGGGACATCTAAGTGCCACCTCTGACGAATCCAGCAGGAAATCATACATGGCATTTAAATATTAATATTTCTCGCCGAGGTGACTCGCCAAGAGCCGAGTTAGCTCTAATTCACCCCAAACGATGTTGTTTCGGGTGTTGGCCAAAATAGAACCCTTAAATCGGCCAAAACAACGTTGTTTTGGCATAATTTGAATTTTAATATAATATAAAAATTAATTAAATTAAATTTAAAACAAAACAATAAATATAATTTATATTTATTTATAATTAAAAAAAATTGGAAACAAAGGAGGAGGAAGGAAACGACGGCCGAGGGCCGAGCCCTCACCACTGCCGCCTCCCTGCCGTCGCCGGAAGGTGGAGGAGGGTCAGCTAGGGCTACCGAGGGCCAGCGGCCCCAGCCCTCGCTGTCGGTTGCCTCCCTCCTCCTCCTTCCCCCTCCCCCTCTTTTTCTTCCTCCTCCTCAGCCTCTGGCTGCTCCCCTCCTCCTCCTCCTCCTCCCCGGCCGGATCTGGGTGAGGGCCGCAAAACGATGTCAGCCCAAAACGACTCCGTTTTTTTTTTTTTTTTTTTTTGCCAAGTCAACATACAAAACGGTGTCGTTTTGCATTCGCTCGTCGGAAAAATGTAACGTATGCAATTTGGCCGGATTTTGGCCGAATTGGCACTCAAGTGACCCACTTTGCTCCGATTTTAGCACTTAAGTATATCTTTCGTAAGTTATGGCACTTAAGTGTCCATTTATGCAAAGTTATGACACTGCAGAGGTTCGTATCTCAATAGATGTGTAAATACGATCAAGCAAGTTCATTTCATGACTAAGACATGCTCATTTTGTCTGCCTTCGACATTGGGAAGAATAACACCATTGGTAGAATATTTCTTCTGGCTTTGTCCGGAAGAACCTATCTGTGGCTGTTGAACTCTTAGTGAATGGGTTTGTTTAGATCAAGAATATCCACAAATTTCACTGTTGAGCATTAAAATAACAGTTGAAATGGTATAGAGCAACCCACCAATATGCATCTTAAGGCCTCACATGGAAGCATCTCAAAATATTTTCCAATTGACTAGAACATCTTCCATCCACAATTTCCATAACTACAAAAAAAAAAAAAAAAAAAAAAAAAAAAAAAGCAAAGATCTCAAGTCTGATTATTATTGGAATTTGAGTTGATGGAAATAGATTGAGTTCTCTATTCGTAACAGCTTACGAATCCTAATAGGCTCGAGGGTGGTTCTTCTTCATTGAAGCTAATGTTTTCTCTTCCACTTATGATCTCCAACAATAGTAACCCAAATCTAAAGACATCTGACTTTTCCAAAAACCGCCATTCCATTGCATATTTTGAAGCCATGTGACTGCTTGCATTTTATGAATCATGTTAATATTCCTTATGCATGCTACGTAGGAAAAAGAAATATGTACTAGATTAATAATGAGAGAGGTACTAACTAGTTGTCTTAGCATATTTCCTTGACTTTTCTTTGTCCCCAAATACCTTAACCATTCTATAGTCTAAAATTTTTTGTTTGAGCTCTTCATCGAATAGGTTAGTACTCGTCTTGAGATCTCTATGAATTTTAAGTAGTCTATTGTCCTAGTGAAGATATAGTAGGCCTTGACAAATTCCATATTGTTCCGGTGAAGATATAGCCTAGCCATCGGCGGGGCTGGGCGAGTCTCGCCGATGGCTGGGCTTCCCTTCGGTGAGCTTGCTGGCGATCAATGGTGGCGGTGGTCAACAGCAGACGAGGCGGTCGATGAAGAAGAAGAAAAGAGAAGAAGAAGAAGAAGAAGAAGAAGAAGAAGAAGAGTTGTTTTGATTCTTAGATTTGTTCTCGGAACAATAATTCAACTTTTTTTTAATTCTTGATTCTGTTCCAAATCTACGTCCAGGAACAAAAAAATAGAAATTTGTTCTGAACAAAAATTTTACCAAATACGATTCTATTCCCAAACTACTCCTGGAACAAATAATCGAATTTGACCCTATTTATATTGTTACCAAACAGCCTATTATCCCAGTGAAGACATAGTAGGCCTTGACAAATTCCATAAAAACTTGACCAGACTAATCTCTCGGGCAAGGTGATGATTCTTTGAGAAAAATAAACGGTATGGAAAATATTTTTTTAACAATGATTTTTTTATATCAATTATAAAAATGAATAAACAAAAACATATTTTTATCGTTTATTTAAAATATTTAAAAATAGATTATTATTATTGATAATGAATATATTTTTCATTTTTAATTATTTCAAACGATATGGGTGATTATTTTTATGAAAATATCTTTGAAAATTAATATTTTTTATGAGACAAACGGAGCATTGATCTCCGTAATTCTTTGTAATTATTTTCTTCCTTCTGTTTCCTTCCCATCGAACACTATTATGTTCTTTTACACTTTCTCATGCCTCTCAATCTTTCCTAACAACCACAGTGCGGCCTTAACATTTACCAGACTTGTACGATTTATCTGAAAAGAGAGATCAAGGTTTTCCAGGATCCGCTTGTTTGGTCAATTTGTTATTTTTTAGGAAAATATTTCTTGATGTTTAGCTCAAATTTAAAAATAAATTACAAAATATTTCCTATCATTTGATATGAAAAATCAGATTTAATTTTCTTCCGTTCAACTCTTTTAGTTATTATTATCTTATATTTCTCTTCTTGCTTCTTCCTCGATCGCCGCGGGAGGTCGGCGAGGCTAACGTTCAACGAACGCACAGGCTCCCTCCCTCCGTCTCACTGATTTCGAGATCTTCCGAGCTTTTTCCTACAAATCTAATTCAAAGCGTCTCCCATGAAACCGAATCGAATCGACGGAGACTCCGACCAGAACTCTGCTTCGGACGCACAAAACCGGAGCATTTCAGACCGATAATTCTTTAAAGCTAGGTCAAGCAGATCGAACGTAAGGGCTCCCGCGACCAATTGACGACACGGCGAGCTCCGAGCCGATCGACGGAGCGTAAACGACGCGGGTTCGACGAGGAAAGTTGTCGGAGAAGACTTCGATCGAAGAGGAGGATAAATGTAAAGATGCGAGAGGCAATAACGCTCGCTCGGTCGGAGGAGACGGGTCTTGACTTCGATTCAAGACCAGGTCTAGAACCTCATTCGGACTTTGAAGGGAGAGACTGGTTGCGGAGGAGCTGCCGAGAATCGGAAGCGGGTTTGGGAGGGGAGGGGGATCGGGGGGGAGAGAGAGAGAGAGAGAGAGAGAGAGAGAGGGAGTGAAGGGATTTTAGAGAGAGAAATCGAGAGAAGCGTTAGAAGGTCGGGGAGGGATACCCATGTCCATAACGAGGATGAGAGAACGCCCTGGAAAGAAATCATTTTCCCCAATTTTTGAAGGGAATTTTCTGTCGACAGGAAACGCGTTCTTTGACCACTTATATTTTCCACGCAATTTTTTTTTTTCCGAAAAATATTTTTTGTGATACAAACGGAAGGGCCTGTCTACTCTTCAAGTCTAGTCTTCAGGTCTCCTCTTGGAGTCTTCCGTGTCCACTATTCCAGTCAACTAGAGTGTATCAGCAGATTCCAAGAAACTGAATATGCAGGAAGAAATTACCAATGAGAATGCCTTCTTTAACGTCCCAATAGCAAAATCATCCTCGTCTTTGCTTATGCTGATGCTATTCATCGGCAGAGCGCCCTTTCATACGTGCCGTCGACTCCTTTCTATTCTTGCGCAAAAACCAGATCTCGTTTTCGAGTTCGTAGCATGGGTATAGACCGTTGTAGCATTGCCAGAGCGTTAGCTTACATTCTCTTCCCATCCATCTTGGTAGTGTCGGTTCAGTCGGTGAAATATGAGGATTGTGAGGCCACTAGGTGTAGCAAGAGTGGTCCGAACATAAGCTATCCCTTTTATGTTGCTGGAAGTGGGAAGGAACTTTGTGGCTACCCTGGCTTTGAGGTTAGCTGCGAAGGAGGGGAAACTGTGTATGGCAACTTCTCCATCCAAAGCATCTCTTACGAGAAGCAGTCCTTCATGTTAGCTATTCAGTATATGAACGACACTGGTTGCTTGGCTCCTCGTCCCTTCATTAATTATCATGAGAAGCTCTTCCAGAGCTCCAGTTTCCACTATTACCTATGGTTCTTCTATGGCTGCACTAGTACATTTTCCACACGCTTCCGTCAATCTAGGCTAAATTGCACTTCTGGTGGTTCAAACCACACATTTGTTGCGCTAACGCGTAGGGAAGGATGGCCAGTGCAGAAGAATGGATCCTGTCAATCGAGCAGTACAATACCGGTTGAGTTGAAGGAGGGAATCCCGAACCCAACCTTGGAAAGTATTAACTACACGGTGCTGCTGGGAAATGGGTTCACAATGAAATGGACGTTGTTGACCAAGGAGAGTTGTGCCAAGTGCAGACACAGTGGAGGCCGATGTGGCCGATCAAATGACAGAGACTTTGTTTGCTATTGCTCTGATGGATCCTATCGCGAAAAATGTGATGCAGTAAAGTCCCGATGTGGCCGATCAAATGACAGAGACTTTGTTTGCTATTGCTCTGATGGATCCGATCGCGAAAAATGTGATGCAGTAAAGTCTGGTGGGAACTTGCTGCAATAGGCAAATCCTTTAGCCTAATTTCCATTTTTCTTTGTCAAGCGCATTCTCAGAACTTCCCGTCTATACTGTCAGTAGCGTCATTTTAAGTGTCTCCATGTCCTCAACAAAGTCGCATCTTTTGCATCTATTTTTTGCGGGGGATCCCTCATATTGTCTCTTCTTCAACATTGCAGGTAAAGGTAACAGCTTATTGAAGAAAGGTGCCATTTGTAAGTAACATACACTTGATTTCTTAGCCATGCACATGAATTAAAATCGAGACTTTTGGCAATGGCACGGTGCATACCTTCCAGAAGTCAAAATTCTTATTCATTTACCATTTAAGAAGGAGCTTTCACAATAGAAATGATTTTTTTAATATTTCATATAACTTAGTATTTCCTTTTGGCCACAGTTACTTCATTTTGCGGGGTAGGTGCTGTTGCAATGGTTCTAGGATATCTTTGTAAAAAGAGATTAATGGTCCCATGGAGCAAGAAGATGAATGACTTTCATAAATTTGAGGTTGTTTGCGAAAATCATGCTATGCCAATTCTGAGAAGATATTCTTATGCCGAGATCAAGAGAATGACCAACTCATTCAAAGATAAGCTTGGCCAAGGAGGCTATGGTTCTGTGTACAAAGGCAATCTCCCAAATGGTTGTCTTGTGGCAGTGAAGATCCTGAGCAAATTAAGAGGAGATGGTGAAGAATTCATCAATGAGTTAAGCAGTATAAGTAGAACTTCCCATGTCAACATTGTTAATCTACTAGGTTTCTGCTTTCACAAAACCAAAAGGGCTCTTGTCTATGAGTTTATGGCCAATGGATCTCTAGAGAAATTCATATATGAAGAGAACTACAGCAAGCTAGGTCATTTCCACCTTGGATGGGACACATTGTACCAAATCTCCCTAAGCATTGCTCAAGGACTTGAATACTTGCACCGAGGTTGCAACTCGAGAATATTACACTTCGACATAAAGCCACATAACATTCTTCTTGATGAAAATTATCGCCCCAAGATATCTGATTTCGGCCTTGCAAAAATATGCCATCGAGATGAGAGCACCATCTCACTATTTGGTGCGCGAGGGACTGCAGGGTATATTGCCCCGGAAGTGTTTTGTAGGAACATTGGTGGAATATCTCACAAATCGGACGTGTACAGCTTTGGGATGACGGTGCTCGAGATGGTCGGCGGGAGAAAAAATATTGTGGCTGCTGATCGAACCAGTGAAGTATACTTCCCGCATTGGATTCACAAGCGTCTTGAACTTCGGCAAGAGCTTGTATTGCAGAATATTGTGAATGAAGGAGACAAGGAGAAGGCTAGGAAGATGATAATAGTAAGCTTGTGGTGCATACAGACCAATCCTTCAATTAGGCCAACAATGAGTGAGGTGGTGGATATGCTAAGAGGTAGTGTTGACTGCTTGCAAGTTCCTCCCAAGCCCTATTTGTCTTCTCCATCAAGATCATCACCAACCAAATCAGGGTCCATGATTGTGTGAAACATAGTTTGGTAAGAACACTTTTATAACCAAGAGCTTTAAATTCAATGCAATGAGGAACTTGTATGCAGACATTGCTGGATAAGTTTATTAGATTTTTTCAACTATTATTGGGGAACGTACTGAAGTTTAAGCTGAGTCTTAAGTTATATAATGCCAAGCCATTACTAGTACAAGAGTATCTTAACATGACTTTGCATCTTATGCAGCTCGATGTCAATATTCAGTGTAAAGTTATGTCTGTATTAGCATAATCTACATACAACCTGAATGTTAGAACAGCCCACTCTTCTGCATTGTGAAGTGAAAGCATTATCCTCGCAGAAGGCACCAAACATTTGCACCTCAACTTTGGAGTGACAGAAGCATGTGTATCTCAACTGTGAAGTGTAAAAACTGTTCGGCTAACTATGCCTAACTGTCACCCAACCTACAGTAATTTATTTACCACTAATTGGGGTTCCTACATATGGAAGCAGTATTGAATTTGATCAATGGTGAAACAACAAAGACCGTGCATTCAATAACAGGACATGTAAATAGGATCAGGCAGGCTCGTTTCATGACTAAAGCTGGCTATAAGTAGCATCGCTGAGCTGAATTTGCGGTATGTGTTGTATCTGGCATGCTCATTTCATCTGCCTTCAACAGGTGGTAAGAATAATACTATTGGCAGAACATTTCTTTTGGCTTTGCCTGGAAGAACCTGTCGGTGGCTGCTGAACATCTGGCGAACAGGTTTGTTTGGACTAGGAAGATCCACAAATTTCATCGTTAAGCATCGCAATAACAGCTGAAACGGTACAGAGTAGCCCACTAATATGCATCTTAAGGCCTCAACTTCTAAGCATCTCACAGATATTTCCCAGTTGACTAGTACTAGAACATCGTCTTCCTTCCACAATTTCCATACCTGAGATAAAGAAAGCAAAGATTTCAAGTCTGATTATTATTGGAATTTGAGTTGATGGAAATGGATCTAGTTTTCTATCGGTAACAGCTTACGAGTCCTAACAGGCTCAAGGATAAATCTTCCTCGTTGGAGCTAGTGTTCTATCTTCCAGTTATGATCACTGCAATAGTACCCCATATCAAAAGACGTCTGATTATTCTAAAGATGTTGCATATTTTGGAGCTATGTGATAGCTTGCATTTCATAAATCATGTTCATATTCCTTACACATGCTACGAAGGAAAAGGAATTAGTACTCCCAAATTGCATGAGCAATAGGTCTTACACGTAAGGGGTCTTGTACCCATGCCTCAGAATTTCCTTGCCAAGCTACATGAAACAAATTTTCGGATGTCCTTCAAAGTGAATTTTCCCTAGATACATCTATTCAATTTAATTTTGGATTTATTCCGAATATATGAATTAAATTATGCTAGATTTAATAATGAGAAGGGTACTAGCTGGAACTCTCAGTATATCTGCTTGATGTTCTTTGTCCTCAAATACCTTAGCCATTCCAAAATCCAAATTTTTTTGACTGAGCTCTTCATCCGACAGGTGATTGCTTATCTAAGATCTCTATGAATTATATGTAGTCTAGTTTCCCGGCAAAGATATGGTAGGCCTCAACAAATTCCATCAGCAATGCCCAACCATATTCTCCAATCCAGTTGCTCTTGTTTGAGTGGATCTGACTTAGGCCATAAAAGTGAAATCCATAAGAAGTTCAAATGTAAACTGATAAAAGTGAAAGTATGCGTAGTAGTACAGCCAGATGCAGCTTAAATAGCTAAAATTAAAAGTTAGACTTAGCACAAATGGGAACTTGATGAAAGACTTACCAAATAAAAATGCATCTAGGCCCTTTGTTTGTCATGAACTCATTATAGTGCAGAGACCAAAACTGAAACATAATACAAAGACCAAAACTGAATTCGGGTTATAATGCGAGGACAATTTTTTTAATTTCCCTAAATGTTGGTACACTCACTTGCAATATCCATTATTTCATCACTTAGTGGAATGCATGGGTGTAAATGTTTTTGCCCCACAAGTAATCCTATTACTCCTATAAATACATACTCCATGTACAAAATATTCTGTGAGAGGGGGCGTTGTAACTCGTCATAAACCATACTGTTGCTATAAATTATAAGGGCGCCTTCTAAGCTATTGTGCTATCCAAGTAAAATACTTACTCTGGTGATGAATTACTGCTACTATCTTAAAAGTAGAGCTATGATGGTAAGCTATTAATTTCGATGGTAACTTACTTTTTAAGTCGTCAAGATTTAGTTTTCAGTGATAAATTTATAAACAACCTAATAAGTTATTATTATATCAATGGTTGTAAATCGGATCTTAAATTACTCACTTTACCGATAAATGACTATTACTACATTGAAAAGCGAACCTATATTGGTGAGCTGCGGTAACTTGCAAATTAAGCCATAAGATTTAGCTTTGAGAAGTAAATCTTATTAAAAAAAAATGTAATTGTCACTGTTGCATTGACGATAATAAGCCGGATCATAAATTACTTATTTTTTGATAACCTACTATTACTAAATTAGGAGGTGGACCTTTGTTGGTAAACTAGTAATTTCAATGGTAATTTACCATTTAAGCCGTAAGATTCAGTTTTGAGTAGTAAATTTATAGAAGAACTTAATAATTTACTATTGCACCCATGTTCTTCAGTTGAATCGTCAATTGCTTACGCTGATGATAACTTAGTATTACTACCTTAAAAGTGAAGCTATGTCCGCAAGCTATTACTTTCATTGTTAATTCAACCAAACTCATTAAGATTTAGCCTCAAGTGTTAAATCTATGAAAAGAACTTTATGAGTTACTATTACATTGATGGTCGAAAGTCACTAACGCCGTTCGTAGTTTATAACTGGCAACCTAATCAACTGGTTAAAATTGCCCAAATTTATCATAATCATGTTCATAAAACAAATATGAGCATTGACCGCGTGAGAAAAGCCAAATAACCTGACAAGGAACTGAATTATAAACAAACAGAAGCTCAGTCAAATTCAACCCCAATAGAGAAACTCTTTTTTAATTAAATAAACAAGGAACCACCTGTTGACACCTAAATTTCGTTTTTTTAATTAATTATGTTTTATTATTATTATTTATTTTGCCTTTTCGGATAACAAAACAAACAAAAACAAAAATAAAACAAAAAAGCAGCCCATTTTTTTCTCTCCCTCTCTTCCCCCTCTGCGTGGGCCCCTACGGCCCATTTTCCTCCTCCTCCAGCCCAGCCCTCTTCGGTCATCTTCTTCCTCCATTTGCCTTTACAGCGCCTGCGCAGAGGGCGCGACACCAGATGAACAGACAGGCGGCAATGCGCGTGGGGGGTAACTGGCGGACAGGTGGCGGATGGGACGCGGTTCGGCCGGCGGAGGCCGTCCATCACGCCGGGATCGGCGGTCAAAGCTCCGTCGACCGGTCGCCTCCCTCGCCTATAAATAGGCCCTCCACCTTCGTCGGAAAACACACACAGAGGAGAGAGAGAGGCCAGCAAGCTCCGAGAGATCCCCTGAGAGACTTCGAGGAACTCAAAGAGTGAGCAAGGGCGAAGCGATCGGGTCATGAGCTCAACGACCTCCCTTCGAGAGACTTCGGGGGAGGCCGGCGACGTGCGAACCCAGATTTGCGAGGAGGAGAGGGGAGAGAGAGGGAGAGAGAAGGCGTTCCGGCCAGATCTGACCGAATCTAGGACCCGCTATCGCTGTTGTTGTTCGCCGCTGTCATCGCCATTGCCAATCGATCCCTGCTGTCACCATTCATCATCCCTGTTTGAGGAAAGGTAAAAGGGCCATTGCCATCGCCTTCGCCATTCATCGCATTCACCATTTTCCGTTGACCTAGCCACTGTAGCTGCCGTTGCCGCCATAACACCTCCATTCCCCCCCGCCTTCAAAGATCACCGCGGATTCGCAAACCCTAGGGTTTGCAATTTTCCGGTCACAAAGCGGATTCGGGTTGGGTAGGGTTTGCGATTTTGGGGCGGCTGGAAGACGGATCGCAAGCCAGAGCTGGGTCACCCGGTCAGGTAGAGTTTTGCCAAGAGATCGGGTTGCCGAGGCCAAGTCATCGAGTTGGGCCGAGCGTCCCAAAAGCCCGGCCAAAGCATCATTTAAAAAAAAAAAAAAAGTTGAGCCCGCATAGCGGGCCCTTCGTTTTGGGCTGGCCCGAGTTGGACACAATCCGTGGATCTAACCCGGTCGGTTTTTATTATTTAAAATAATTTTTTAATAAATAAAAATAAAATAAAGAATGTATTTTCAAAAAATCAAAAAATGATAAAAAAATGATTTATTTTCGAAAATATTAAAAATAGTAAAAATATATTATTTTCCAAAAAATATTAAAAAAATATTTATTTTCCGAAAAGATATATATATTTTTTTTTCCAAAAAATGCCAAAAATCCAAAAAAATTCCTTATATGTCCAAAAAAAGAAAAGAAAAAGACCCAAAAATGTTTTTCCTCCCCATCAAATGCATGGAAAATCCCTCAAAAATCCAAAAAGCCTTAGGGTTTAAACAAGATTAAGTACCGAAAGGGCATTAGTGATTAACTAGTGTAATCAAATCCCCGATCCTAATTTCTCTAGTTGCACATGAGCGAGTATTTCTTCCGATACTTCGTTTGGATTTCTAATCGACCCACCCCAAACCGATTAGTGGCGACTCCGTTTTAAAATTAATTTACAGATTAAAAACTTAGACTATTAAAGTCGTGAATTGGTGGACTTATAGTCAAACCTAATAAATTTGGCCAAACCATTAACCTCCTTAGGCGCTTGCCCCCAATCGGGCGCCGAAAAAAAAGAGGTCGCGACACCACCTTATTAAAGTGGTTAAGGATAAGGCTTTAACCTTCTCGAATGTTGAGAACAACCCAAGAAACATGAGACTTCAACGTAGCTGGGGGATAGACCCCTGGATCTTCTTTTCTACTCCAGCGCATCCATAATATTTCCAAGTTGGAGTGGTGGTGCAGTATGGCCCATTGTTGATTGTTTCGGTGCTGGCCTTGATTCCTGCTGATTGTCTCGTCCTTTCCATTTGGATGATGACGTTTTGTTTGGTTTTGGCTGGGGTTGCCATTGTTTGGCCAGCTGGTCACCTTCTTTTATTTAGTCCTTTTTTGGTTGTGGCTGTAGTTGTGTGGCTTAACCGCGTTTTGTGCCTTGTTGGCTTCCCTTCTTTTTTCTCTTGGCACCCTTCTACTCATTATGCCTTTGTTCATTATGAGTGTATGTTTTGGTGCCATTTTTGTTGTAATTATTGGTTTCAGCTTAATATGATTACCTTTCGCCAAAAAAAAAAAAAAAAAAAAAAAAAAAACAAGTTCTGTTGTGGCATGTAAATGTTTTCATTCCTCTCCTTTCTTGTTGACTTCTCAGTTCTCGCTCATTCATCCTCAGTCCATCGTGTCTCCCACTGTGACTCTGCCGCAGAGCTTGGTGAGCTTCAGGCTTTTCTGCTTCTTCATCTGGACTTCACCAGCAGAGTCTGCTTATCAAGGTTGCGACTCTTGGGCGCCAAGAAACTGTGGAGGCCTTAACATAAGCCACCCTTTCTTCGTTGTTGATGATGGATTGGATTTCTGCAGCTGCCTGGGCCCCGACATTTGATGCCTTGAAGACAAGCCTATTTACCGGGCTTCTACTGCTCATTACTTGATGAAGGAAATCTTGTACGAATAAAACTCATTCAGATCGGTGGATGTTCAAGTCCTCGATTATACCAATTGCCCCATGCCTCAGCTTAATTCTAGCTTCGACTGCTCATCCGTTAATTTCAGCCCACACCATGCTGTTATCTGCTTCTTTTACAACTACAGCGACTCATTTTCAGTCAATTCAATGGTTTCTTAGGTCACTTGCGGTTTCATTGAACTAAAAAGATCTTTTGTTGCTTTGAGCCTTAAGGATGATGACTACTGAGACTGGACTTGAGATTCATGTGAGTCCATCATTGCTGCCCCCAGTTCAGATGGATCGAGAGAAATAGCAGTCAAAGGCAACAACAGAAACCATCGAGTACGTTGAACTGTTATGGAGAGGGTTCATGCTGACACGGACAGGATACGGTTGCACGTCGTGCTGGAGCAGTGGTGGAAGATGCGGTTTTGAGAATGAAACTAGCGTGTGCATCTGCTCTGATGGACCACTGACCAAGAACTCCAAAGACAGTAAGGCAATTTTTAAACTGTGGGTTCTTACTTTACATTCTATCACTAGAAGTATATAGAGGAATTCACGAATCCAATGAAGCACCGTTAGCAATTTGACAACCGAAACGGATAACGCGGGGTGAAGATTTTATTTCTAGCTCTTTGGGACTTGCTTATGCAAATTTGTTTCTTGGGTTCTTGCTATAAATGTTCATACATGTTTCGGTTGAAGATCCTCTTCCTTTCTATGTTCAAGAACAGGACAACTCCACATAACCCGTGTTCTACTTCTCAAAGCCTCATGTTGTCACTTCCGCCTCCAGAGAAATTTTCTTAAATGAGGCCACCGGCACCACCTTTTTCCCGTCTATTGTACTTAAAAAATACTTTTTTTTTTTTTTTTTTTTTGCGTGTGTGGAATTCCAGCTGCAATGCCCAGCTGATTTGGGCTTTTTACTTCTTTGTGATTTTGCTGATATGGAAAAATGATACTGGAAGGACTATATATTTTCTAACAACATTCATTTCAGTGCCAAAACCTTTTGAGCAATTACTTAACTAACATTTTTGTAAAAAATAAAAATAAAAGATAAAAAAATGACCACTTCGATACCATCGTCAATTTGGGTTGCTGGAAAATCCATTGTAACAATATTTAATGATATTTCAACCGATATGACTTGCTGAAAAAGTGAGTTAGCATAAAATTACTCTAGATGACATTATCTACGAGTGTTATTTGCCCCAAATTTGTGAATTTGGGCTAATTTTTTTTCTTATTCAAACCTTAATTTTGTTGTGTTCTTCAATTGAGAAATTGGGCAAGAATTGTCGTAAATGAGGTCGTTTATGTGTTATTTGTCCCGTATTTGCAAATTGGGGCTACATTATTTTCCTTCTTCGGACCTTAATTAATTGTCTTCTTCAACCAAACGACTGGGGCAAAATTGGATGCTGGAATTTGCAGCGGAGAGCAGGAGCAGGACGAACATCGCCAAATTAAACATGTTCCGGTCAAGAATTGGACGAACAAAAGCCGCGAAGTAGAGAGAGCGAGAGATGCAATTAGGGTTTTCATTGAACATAGACCAAGATAATCTCATATGCTTTTACTCATTATCGACGACAATGAGCGCCAATTCGTCATCATGACTGATACTGTTTGAGTTTGAGACGAAATTCTTCTTGCATAATCCTCCTACCATGGCCGGATACTCCCCATCGTCTTCTTCATGCTCCAAAATGAAAGATGGAAGCCTTGTTCATCATCGACATGGCGAATCCAGTGGAGGTACATTTTCAGATGAACAAGAAAGGTGGTGCATTCCTGTAGACGGTGGTCAAGAAAATGGTTTGAAAAAAAGAAGAAAAGTATTTATGAAAGGAAATTATCAGCTGAAGATGGAGACGTTGAAGATGAAGACGAAGATGAAGATCAAGAAGATAAGGAGAACAGAGGCCATTTATTATGTCATCCGGTCCCTTGTCTAGGTTGGACTCAAATTTTGTTAAGAAAGCCAAGTAGGAATTAGAGTTTAATTAAAAAATGTCATACTCGTTGAATTGTCAGAATTTATCGCTAGAGGCACTTAAGTGATTGTTTTTCTATAGATGTGATATTTAGTAATCGATTGAAAAATTTTAGAGTATTATATGAAAATTATAATATTTTGCTTAGACTTACTTGACGATGTTGAAAGCTTATAAGGGATTTGGAATGATCCTCTAGTCATGATGGAGAGTGATCGTTGACATCAAAAGGCTTAATAAGGTGTGACCCCTAAGATACTTTTGGAGTGGCGACTACGGTGGCAATAAACAAATCATCCCTATGCTTTGTATGTGGAAATAAATCTAACCCGTAAGAGGAATCGATTTCGATGAACGTTTATGACGCAATTATGAGGGTACTCAGACGATAGCATTATCACGCTGCGGACCTCCTCGAGCCTCACTGACACGAAAGTGCAAAAAGCACGGGGCAAAGGACGGACCAAAGTGGACAGGTCCTCGCGGCTGGCGCGTGATTCCTTGTAAAGTGTCCAATTTGAGGACGCACACGAGTGCGATTCAAGGGGTTGAACTGGTCAATGGGGATTGGGGACAAGTTGCAAGTTCACCGATTGGAGGAGGTTTTCAAAATTTCACCGACCGGAAGAGATGGACCACATATGAGAGACCCAGAATTCATCCTTCACTTGGGGTTGTCCCTACCGCTACGGGGCTGGTCTCTTTCTTCGAGTCTTCCCTGTTTAATTTTCAAGTCAACTAACGTGTTGAAGCCGCAGGAGGTACAATCTGGACGAAGCAAGATATGCAAGATATAGCCTCCTCTTGCCGATGCTGATGTTCTTCATTAGCAAAGCACTTTGATGTACAGCAGTTTCTCTTCTTTACGCTGCAACCGTATTTGTCAACTCAGAAGATGGGTCTACGCTTTTGTGATGATATTACCAGACTTCTGCTGCACGTCAGGTTTCATATCCTCTTCCTGGCCATCTTAGTAGAAGCAGTTCAGTCGGTGAAATATGAGGATTGTGAGCCCACTAGGTGTAGCAAGAGTGGTCCGAACGTAAGCTATCCCTTTTATGTTCGTGGAAATGGGACGGAACTTTGTGGCTACCCTGGCTTTGGGGTTAGCTGCGAAGGAGGAGAAACTATGTATGACAACTTCTCCATCCGAAGCATCTCTTATGAGAAGCGGTCCTTCAAGTTAGCAATTGGGTATATGAACAACACTGGTTGCTTGGCTCCTCGTCCTCTCACTTTTTATCATGAGAAGCTCTTCCAGAGCTCCAATTTCCACTATTACCTATGGTTCTTCTATGGCTGCACTAATACATTTTCCACACGCTTCCGTCAATCTCAGTTAAATTGCACTTCTGCTGGTTCAAATCACACTTCTGGTGGTTCAAATCACACGTTTGTTGCGCTAACGCGTAAGGAAGGATGGCCAGTGCAGAAGAATGGATCCTGTCAATGGAGCAGTACAATACCGGTTGAGTTCAAGGAGGGAATCCCGAACCCAACCTTGGAAAGTATTAACTACACGATGCTGCTGAGAAATGGGTTCACAATGAAATGGACGTTGTTGAGCAAGGAGAGTTGTGCCAAGTGCAGACACAGTGGAGGCCGATGTGGCCGATTAAATGACAGAGACTTTGTTTGCTATTGCTCTGATGGATCCTCTCACGAAAAATGTGGTAAGTTTTACTGGGACATGCTAAGCATATCTTTTCTTTCCCGAGTTTTTATTAAGCCATTAGAAGGCACTAGAAGCCAGTCTAAGAGGGTCATGTTTCCATCAGTGGCAGCAGCTCTTAGAAGAAATTACTGGCGACTTTTTTCGTTTTGGACATAATATTACTGACAGTTGAACAAACAAAAGAACGCAAATTTTTGGGCTGCAACTGTCTTTCATCCTGAAGGACTAATTTTAAAGCCTTTCAAAGTGCATGTTATAGGGGAGATTGCAAATAACCCAAGAATATCTTCCTTCCGTTAATAACAGCGATCCACCAAGTTCCCTTCACTTAGATTCCTCCATGAGCTGTCCATGTCCATCATCTGTGCGATTTTTATGCTATGCAGAATGATCTGACAGTGTATTTCTATGCTACACAGAATGATCTGACAGTGGATCTGCGTAAGAGAGTCCTGAACCCAATTCAAAGCTATGAAACCTCACCTCCTAATATTGTTAAAATGAATACTGACAGGGACCACAACCAGAGAAAGAAGATAACAATTTTTGATCTTCTACTCCAATTCTCTTCTTGTTTCAGCCAGAGATTTTGGGCTGCTATGCCCTCTTGTGTCTCCAAGCATAGTGGGGCTCATTCTGTCTAACACCGGCTGTAATTAAATGGATGACCTCATTATTTGATGAAGGAAGGATTATTTTGCAAGCGACAATAACAAGGATCATCATTACTTTTGGAGACAAGAATTCTTTTCTCCTAGGTTTATATTGCAATTTTTGTGCCTCCTAAGGAACTGCTGTGAAACACAAATCTGAACAAGATAATTATCTTACTGGTAAAAAAATCGATCTCTTTAATGAGATTCATCAAATATTCTGGTTGTTCTTCACATCCTATACTCTTATCTATCATAATATGTGAACCCGATTCAGTGTACTACAGATATGTGGAGATTTTCATTAAACTGACCAACTACATCCGTGCAGGAAACAGAGGAAACAGAGGAAACACAGGCTTGTGGCAGAAGATAGGACTAGGTAGATGAAAATATTTAACCTGTTCATGCATTACTTTCACTATTTGATGAACTTTGCCGAACTAAGCTAATCCTCTTGCCATTTACAATAATGTGCAAAATTACAATTGCATAGTTTAAATGTCTGTCTGCTATGCAGGCAGAAATCTTCCAATGCCAAAAGTGTATAAAAGTAAATCAGGCTGGCTTTCAATTGATACTTCCCATTATGTTACCAATCTCACATCTTCAACAATGTGGAACCTTTGACTACGTGGGTGGTTTTTTCAAATGTTGCCTCCAAATAATTTAAAAAAGAAAAAAGAAAAGAAAGTTCCCTTTTTCTTCTAATAAGGATGCATGCTCCTTGGTTGTTATCCAAAGTCCTGGTAAACTGCACACTTCAGTTCCAAGTCATCTGATAGATTGGAAGATGCTGTCTCAACATGTCCATTTTTTCTGTGCAACTTTCCTAAGAACAACTTCATCCACAGTTGCCCATATAGCGGAGATTGAAAATTTCTTGCATATCAGGTGTCGGAATTACAGGCTTGGTCATTGTTCTTTGCCTCTTCATCTATATGATCTACTTGAGAAGGAAGTATGCTTCTCTTAAGTTCCAACTGAAGAACATCACTCCTTGTCCTTCCCCTGGTCCAGACATGGAGGAAAGCAGTGTATATTTTGAGGTCGCCATTTTCACCAGTAGAGAACTCGAAGAAGCCACAAATCATTTTGCTTCTTCCCATGAACTTGCAGATGGAGGTTTTGGAACTGTTTACTACGGTAAGAAAAGGTTCCTCCATATTTTTCCCAGTTAGGGGACAAAAGAGTATACTAAAACTCACATCCTTCCATTTCTTTTGACAGGAAAACTTCGGGACGGGAGGGAAGTAGCAGTGAAGCGTCTATACGAGCACAGCCACCGTAGGGTAAAGCAATTTATGAATGAAGTAGAAATCCTAACCCGTTTACGGCACAATAACCTTGTTTCTCTGTACGGTTGCACTTCTCGCCACAGCCGTGAACTTCTACTCGTCTATGAGTACATCTCGAATGGCACTGTCGCTGATCATATCCACGGCCAGCAAGGAAACTCACCTGCTACATTACCTTGGCAAATCCGTATGAACATCGCCATAGAGACTGCGACTGCACTAAATTACCTCCACGCTTCCGACATTATCCACCGTGACGTGAAAACTGACAACATCCTTCTTGACAAGAATTTTGGCGTTAAAGTTGCAGATTTCGGGCTATCAAGGCTCTTCCCAAATGGAGTTTCTCACATCACGACAGCTCCTCAAGGGACTCCAGGTTATGTGGACCCCGAGTACTATCAGTGTTACCAGCTCACTGAGAAGAGTGATGTTTATAGTTTTGGTGTTGTTCTAATTGAGCTTATATCGTCCATGCCAGCTGTGGACATAAGCAGAGACAGGCATGAAATTAATTTGGCCACTTTTGCCATAAACAAGATACAGACATGTGCATTTGGCGAGCTGATCGACCGGACCCTAGGATTTGAGTCAGATAGTGAAGTTCATAGGATGACAACTTCAGTGGCAGAGCTGGCTTTTCGGTGCTTGCAGCAGGAGAAGGAAATGAGGCCTTTAATGGACGAGGTTTTGGAAGAACTGAAGGCAATCATGCGTGATGAGAATGTTGTGACCAAAGCACTCAATGCAGATGAGGGTGAAGATGCCCTTGCTACATTTCCTATGGGTAATGACTGTGTCCAGCTGTTGAAGAACATGCAGTTGACTCATTCTCCTGTTTCGGTAACTCAAAAATGGGCTAGCAGTTGTAGCAGTTGTTCTGCTGCCGTTGATGATGTTTAAATTTTCCTTATAGCTGTTTGTAAGATATTATGCACACATGAGGACGCAAGTTGAATTTCCACTTTTATTGCTTGGTCTGAATTAGAAGGAATGTACATTGTAATAAAGTGCTTTCCTCACTCTAGCTTAACATTGGACCACGGTGGATCGTACTGAAGCTTTACTGTTGGAAACTGTATCTGAGCAGATTCAACACGTGGATGCAAATTAGTTTATCTATTCTTCTTTGATCCTCTAACCCCTCTTCGACTTCTCTAGTAAGTTATGTTGTCACTATCCCCTCGCAAGAAGTTTTCTTGGATATGCCAAGGACAACCTTTTCTGTGATTTCACACTGTTTCATAGACCTTCTGCTGCTGCTTGGAGTTTTTTTTTCTCATCAGATATGCCTAATAGTGTAACGGGCCCACTGATCCTGTCCTTTTTCATACTTACTTTTTTCTTATGTTGCTTATCTTGTTTAATTTTAGGGAGCATAAAAGTGGGTAAAAGTTTTCCTTGGAAAGAGTTCAACTTAAGGGTATATGTCCAGATCAGGGGAGTCAACTCTTAGAATTACTGGTCCATGGGGGCAAGATTTGTGGAAGTTCATTAACATTGCAAGTTCTCACATTCAAAGACCTATAATTATCAAGAGGAAAGTCATGGATGGCATTACCCTCTGCTCAGTTGAGTGTCTTTACCTTGCTTTCTTTAGTAGTCTCTCGTTCAAATCTTCCGTTTCCTCTTTTCAAGTCAACCTGCCGAGTAGTTGATAGGACAGGACAAGTAAAGGAACTGGCAATACCGAGGACCTTCTTTTCGCTTTCAGATGTGTATGAAGACAGAATATGCGGATCCTCCAGAAAGAAGACAATGCCACGTCAACTACAGGGGCCTTCTTTTCACCTCCAGAAAGCATGCGAAACTCCTGAACATGCATACATAGCTTTCACCAAAAATAAGGGAACATCAACAATCCTTTAGAACGCTGATTTTCCCCTCCTATGAGGAAAATATTTCTCAATGTATATTCATTTTGTTTATATCAAGACAGAGGAGCTTCCAACCCAGCTTTCTCATCAACCTTAGTATCATCATCAGACAAGTCAAGGAGACGCCAACACCAAGGGCCTTCCTTTCACTCTCAGATGTGTAAGAAAATGAATATGGGGATCCCCTCTAAAAAGAAGACAACGTGACATCAATAACAAGGGCCTTTTTTTCAACTCCAGAAAGGACATGAAACTGCTGAACATCTATATATAGCTGTCCCCAAAAATAAGGAAACATCAACAGTACTTTAGCAACTGATCTCCTCTTAGGAAAATATTCATCAGTGCATATTCATTTTGTTTCTGTCATTAGAGAGTGAATAATTCTGCTTAACTTTTTGAGGAGCAGGAAAAATTAAAAGACATGGTTTTCAAGTTTGCAACAGTCGATCTCGCTGCAGATCCAGCTGCTTTCAGCGCAGCTTTCTCAACATCCTCAGCATCCTCATCATCATCACAATTGAAAAAAGGTTGTCAGACAAGTGAATGCATTTATAACTGTACCAAAGATCTAGTACCATATGGAACAGGGTTCAGTACTCTTTGTTCGGCAAGTATTGGAATAGGAAGCTTGGGCAATGTCCTGTTGTCCGATGCGATCCACTTGGAAAGAAAGAAGGCTTCCTCAGAGTCCAATTTGGGAAACAGCACCTCAGATCCTCACTCTAATTCAAAATGGGAGAGAGCAGCATCTCACTTGACGTCCCTATTTTCAGAAGTCGCGAACTCGCAGAAGCCACAAATAACTTCCTGCTTCTATTGAACTTGGTCGCACAGATTTCGGAACCGTTTTCTACGGTATGAAAATGTTGATTCACTGTTCCCAGCAGGTGATGATTGCTTATCTTGAAAGGCGTCTTCTACATATTTTTCACAGGAAGACTTCGGGAAGGGCGAGACGCAGCAGCCAATTGCTCCTCCAAGAGCGCAGCTACCGGAGCGTCGATCAGTTCATGAATAAAGCAGAGATTCTTGGCCGTTTGCACCGCAAAAACCCCGTCCTGCTGTACAGCTGAACAGGCCGTCACAGCTGAGAACTTCTACTTGTCTATGAATAGCACGGTGGCTACTAGCTAACCATGTCCACAGTGTCAAGTCAGTCCTTACATGATTGCCACCGCATGTCCGTATGAACATCGTCGCCATAGAGACTGCTGCCGCAAAAGTCTACCGCCACGCTTCTGACATTATCCACCGTGATGTGACAAACAAGTAATATTCTTATTGGCAAGTAATTTTGGCGTCAAAATATCAAGTTTGGGGCTTTTGTGTGTATTCCCTGTTGTAAAATGATGCAACAATTAATTGATCTTGCAATTCAAAACTTAGAAGGAAATTACTGGAAAAGATAATATCTGAATGATAAAGAACATGAGAAATTTACTTGTGGAGAATCGACCGCAAAATTAATCAAAGAATTTAGCTTACAACCATTCAGTCTTTAACGTGTTTTTCAGTCCTACATTACACTCAAATCCATAATTTTAGCCTCACGCAATTGTTTGATTAAATTAATCAAGGAGAATTAACTCGCAAAGAAATTATTCCGGGATGTAATTGGATGGATGTGGCAGCCACTTCATGAAGTCATGGCACACATACTCAATAACAGCACCCAAAACAATGAGTAAAGTCCTATTGAGTGAAGAGAAAGATCCTCACAATCTCAATATATATATAAGAGTGTGAGCCCATTCTTTGATCCGATTGACGAAACTTCTTTTGTAATAATCTCTGAAGAATTTGGCCAATTGCAATAGGAAGTTGACTTCCTTGTTTTCGACACACCAAAACGGCAAGAATCAGGACTTTCCTAATTAAGCACATCCCATATGGTATCCCGGAAATTTTATTTCGGGGCAGCTTTTGTTCAAGGCTTTAAACTCGAGGCATATTCTAACCTTACTAAAACGCTTTTTTATCTGGACAGCTCTTCAAGGGACTCCAAATTATGGGGACCCCCAGTACCATCAGAAAATACCAGCTCACTGAGAAGAGTGACATTCACTGCTCTGGAGTTGTCTCCTGGAGCTCATGTCATTCATGCTGGCTGTGGACATGCTGAGGACACAAGCAGAGAAAGGCACGGAAATACTTAGGCCAACTTTGCTATCAATAGCATTTAGAGATGTGGGTTTGCCGAATTGATCGACTGGACTCTAGAAATTGAGTCCGACGGCGAAATTTATCGGATGACAACCTCAGTGGCCGGGCTGGCTTTCCTGTGCTTGGAGCAGGACAAGGAAATGAGGCCTCTTAACGGGTGAGGTTTTGGAGGATTGGTAGGCCATTGTGCGAGATGGCCAAGCTGGCTTGCAGCGGAGAAAAGGAAATGAGGCCTTAGATTCCACGCCCACTTTTCACGCATCCTGATGCAAGTTGTGATGTTAACATTTTCATTGCTGGGTCAGAATATGGAGGACCATAGATGGGGAGAAATCGCTTTTGTCATTTAGATTGAACACTTTATAGCTAAAAGCTGGGCTTTTAAAGAAAATAAAATAATAAGCCCAAGTTCAAGTGTCCCACAAGCCCAAGTGATCCCAAAACCCATAAGGCCATTTCTTTACGAGCTTTAGTTCTTTTACTTCAGTTGGGAGACCATCGACAAAAAGGAGGAGAGCCAAGGAAAAGAAAAAGAAGAAGAAGAAAAGGAAACCGAGCAGGAACCCGATACCCCATGTGGCGCTTTGAATATCCTGATAAGCTGGATTAACTCCATTTCGCAGCGTCCAACGAGGAATTTTAGGATCTTTATAATACCTTTTTTTTCGTCGAAGATTATTTAGTACTTCAAAAAAGCTTTATTTTAACAGTAAGCCCAAAATGAAATATGGCATGAGAAAGTTTGTTGCGAATATGGCTATTTGTTGTATGAGTAGTCGTTCTTTATGTTAGTGATTTTTATCATGATTGGCCGTTCTTGAGGTTTTTTGTAAACTCGTAGTGAACATTTTGAATTTGAAATAGCATCATATAATCGAGTCTTAGTTAAGGTAGCTATTTTATTTAAGTTTTAACATGGCTTATCGTTTAATTGATAAGATTTCAAGTTTGTGGGCTAGAGATAACTTTGGTGGTTTGATTTAGACTTTTAGATGGACGTTGCTTATCTAATCTATGAATTTGTGTATTCATATTTAAAAGTGGTAAGGATTAAATATATTATGTGCAAGTTATGGTTTGATCAAATGGAAAAATTGATATTTAAAACATATTTAACGCATAAATTCGGATTAGGAAGTTGTGCCCTATTTGTTACATTAAGTGTCAAAGTAAAGCACTTCTTGATGTAGTTTGTGAGTTGATCGATTGAGAAATGGTTTAAGAAGTGTAAACAAAAAGAATTGCGAAAGGTTATTTATAATGATTTGTGAATCAGATTTATGCAATAAATTCTAAAATGATTAGAGAAATGTTTTATGAAATGTATTATACTTGATAAATTAAACTGTCATGGGTTATGAACCCTATTTATAAGATTAGGTTGAAAATTTTAATTACGATAAGTGCACTAGAAATCCTAAAATTTGTTATGAAAATGCAGTTGAGTTATAAAACTTTCAAAACATGTAATATATTCCTAAAACTTGTTACGAAAGTACAATAAAGTCATAAAACTAAAAGAAAGTGCAACCAAATCCTTAAAATTTTAAAAAAGAGCAATCAAATTCTAAAACTTTCAAAAAGTATAATAAACAAAATGACTTAATTAAACTAATTTGACAAGTTTTAGGATTTGATTGTACTTTTTAAAATTTTATGACTTAATTACACTTTAATGACAAGTTTAAGGACTCCCTATGCACTTACCCTATATAAATTTGTGAGATTACTGGAGATTGATGTTAGCGGTTCGATACTTATTGTCTCTATGTTCTAGACCCATTGAGTGGTAACGGGTATGCCTACTATTAAGAATATCCTTGTGAATTGAGTCACTAGCAATATAGATGGAAATCTAGCCAATGAGAAAATCTTGCTCATTTTTTATGGAATGGACCATTCATGTGTAATTTAATGGAAACTGATAAATGGAATTGATCATTTATTTTGTTTTGATATTATTGATTGATTCGATATGTATGAACCTTTATTAAAATGCCTTTATTAAAATGATATAACTTGTTTTTTTTATATCATGTATATTTTATTGAATTTAGGATAATGAATTTTGTGGTATTGCTTTACAACTATTCACTGAGCTATAGTTGCCCTCTCCATTCATTCTGAATCTTTTTAGATTCTTGAACTAGTGACAAATAGAGTAAGAGCAATATCGACAAGTAATTTTCAATAGTTAAATTTTGTGTAAGAGTTGAAATGGTTCAATATATGTCTAAAATGTTACTTGTTAGTTGAAGACATATATTATGAGGGATTTTGCAACTCTAATCTTTATCAAAATTATAGATAGAGATGTCTATTTTGATAACAGGTTAATGTTGTTTATATATATATAAATCAGCAAGTTTGTTACAACATCAGAATTTCTATAATTTACAAAAAATAATATGTACAACTAAAACTCAGCCAATCCCACAAACTATCAACTGCTATATATATAGCTTTTTTAAGACATGCCCAAAGTTGAAAAGTTCTCTACCAATAGTGATCCTATTTATTACTACCCGAGAAACCTAAAAATATGAAAGACTAGTGAAATGAGCAACCATAGTTCAGTGAGTAGTAAAACTCTTCTAAATAAATCGACAATCACTTTACATGTAAATAAAGCAATACCATAACATTACAATCCAAACTTAAGATATAATATACATATTGAATCATATATGTGTTGTTTCTTATCAATAAGTCTTTATACTAATAAAAAAGAAAACTCATTTAAACTATCATCACATCAATGGTTAAGTTAATTGATTTATCTATATCAAAAACCACATCAATGGTCGATTCCAATAACTAATCTATTGCTTGATATACTATTATGGTCACGATATAATGCTTGGTGACACTGTGATCAAAACTCTCTCCTTGGCAAAGTCTCCACTTACAAAGCCATGACTTGGCTCTTAAGAATATCTTTAACCAGTATGCATACCTACAAATCCGTCACCGAGTTTATAGTCATATTGAATATAAAACAACATCCTCTAATATCATAAATCCAATCTAATATACATTTCACAAATCAAACAAATAATTTTTTTTCCCACAATACACCTCTTCCGTTAGATATACTTTTTGTAAAGCATTTCCTAGATAATTTCTGAATTCATTTTATAAACTAGTTTGTAACACAATACATATATGCAACTTTTTACAATATTTTTCTCAAAACCATTGTCAAACCATTCACAAGTTCCGAGAGAGAGAGAGAGAGAGTAAATGTTTGATCCAACTTTTTATGCAACAACAATACAATTTCATAATTTGTACTATGTATAATTCATATTACTTATGATAAATGAGTTTCACAAACTTAAAAAAGAGATAATACTACTCACTTTGAAACACCAACGACCAAACAACACAAACTACTTGAATAGTTAAACTCACAATACCGTCGATTAAATGAGAAAATAACGTTAAAATCAAGTAAAATTCTTCCTCAACGACCAATCGGCTAGAGTAAACTTAAATGCTAATAAAAAAAAACTCCTATGCGTCAATAAATCAATCACCCCAATTGATTATTTAAGCCATTCACAATGTGGAGCTTACACTCGAAATCCTAAAATTTTCATTATGACTAAGCCACTGTTCCAAATCGACTCTCATCGAAAGCCTTAGCTTTACACTTGTTGATAATCATATTTTGTTGACCATTCAAGTGTCCATTCTTTGTAAAAATATAAAAATACAAAAAAAAATAACATAAAAAAAAAAGAGATATAAAAGGGAGGAAATATAAAATAAATTCGAAGTCCATTTTATTTAACAAAATTAGGACTTGCCAAGCCCTTGTGCCCAGCCCACTGCTTTAATTTCTTCTATGTCTTTCGGCCCGCGCGTTCAGCTCCTCTCCCATGGCCCATCTTCCTTTTGTTTTCGGCCCGCTTTTGTTTACGTTTTAATGGGTCTTTTTAGAGCCCATCGGAGAAAATTAAAAGAAGAGGCCCAGCCCCACACGTTCTCTCGTTTCCCTTTTGCACGACCAACGTGCGGGTGACGCAAGGAGAGGAACGGAGAAGGAAGCGCCCATGAGCGAGAGGTCCGACAGGCAACAGCAGGTGACGTGAGCTGATCCAATGCCTTCTAGAAGACCCTTAGCCGGCGTAACGAAAAAGATTCCGTTTGGGGGAGCAAGCGAAGGAGCATGCCCCACGATATATTGGGGGGGAGGAACGAGGGAGGTTTGAGCGGGCGTGCATTGAAGAAAAGGAAGAGCGGGGGGTGCTGGTTCTGACCGGAGAGATAGAGAGAGAGAGAGAGAGAGGGGGGAAGGAAAGGAGTTGGCTGGTTCGTCATCTGCACGGCTTTACAATAAACTACAATTTTCATGAAATCTCGTAACTCAATTACTCAAGAATTACACTTTACGACTTGAATTTTACAAAACTTTGAAGTTAAGCAACTATGACAACGTCCGAAGCACGTTGTTCGCGGCACGAACACGAAATCTCCCTTTCCTTTTTTCGTCTTCTTCTTTCTCTTTCTTTCTTCCCTTTTGTTTTCCGTCTCTTTTTACTTCGCACGTTTTCTCGGTCTAAGTGAGCTGGAGCACCCCAGTGTCTTTCTTTTTTTGACCCTTTTATTTCTTCTATCCTTTTTTTTTTAATGGGCCTTACATTGACTAAGTAAAAAAGCAACTATGACAACATCCGAAGAACGTTGTGTCATTTCCCCCGTTCTCGTCGATTTGGGGTACGACAATATATGAACCAGATAAATGTGTACTTAGGTTTCCGAAGCAGGTTCAGCACAAGGATTCCAATTAGTTATCTACTCTTCTTTACCGTTCTTCTACTTCTCTAGAAGTAACTCGCGCTGCCTAGTCACCATCCCCTTTCAATAATAATGTTGCTTGGTTATACCAATGAACACGTTCAATTTTTGGGAAAAATCCCATATAAAAATTCTTGACCTTTTTTCATATGACATCAATATCCGAATTTTTTTCTTTTGTCTCTCCAGTACGGCCAAAATTTCCATTAAACTTCCGTCCATTATGGTCATTGCAAATCCAACGTGACCGGTGTTCCATGGAAAAAAGTTCTAAATTTTTATGAGATTATCATTGATTTTAAAATTGTGCTTAGTATTTCGCACTGTTTCATGGACCTCCTTCTGCTGCTTCTTGAAGATTGTTTTTCCATCAGACTCCTAGTATTATCTTCTTCTATTTATTTCCTCTTCCTAATCTTGCTTATCAAGCTGGATATTTAGTAAACATACACGAGGATGAAAGTTTCTTGAAAAGGATTCAATTCAACTTGAGGCGATATGTAGGAGTCAAGTCGCAGATTATAGGTCAATGGGGGCAAGAATTTTGCCAGTTCACTTATTGCAAAATGTTACATATCAGATACCTACCATCAGTTTTGAAACCCACCTCCAACCGCCCCCTACCCAAAAAAAAAAAAACTATCATCAGCATAGAGGAAAGTGATGGATGACACTAGATATTGCTCATTTAGGTGTCCCTGCTTTGCTCTTCTCAACATCTTGTTCAAGTTTTCCGTGTACTTCAAGAAAAGCTTGGACTGCAGAATGTAACAAATGAAGGAGATAGAGAGAAAGCTAGAAAGATGTTATTAGTGAGCTTGTGGTGTATACAAACTAATCCTTCAATTAGGTCAACAATGAGTGAGGAGGTGGATATTTTTAGAGGTAGTGTTGACTGCTTGCGGGTTCCTCCCAAGCCCTATTTGTCTTCTCCGTCAAGTTCATCCTGTAAGCACATCTAGCCTTTCAATCCAATGAGCAACTCGTATACAAAAATAGTTAGCTAAAAATACTTCCGTAATTTTTCTTATCGTATTTCTTCAAGCCAGCAGAAGTTATATAAAGCCATGTCAGTAATTGCAGAAAGCATCTTAACGAGAATTTGGATCCTGGGCAGCTGATGCACATGACGGCAAGACCACCAAGAATTCAATATGGTTTTAATTTCCTTCGTTTCTAGATTTGTTAGACTTAAAAAATTTCACAACTATTCTTCCACGATCATCTCGCTCTAATCATTGTCATAATAAATGAGCAACGTCAGACTATATAATTATGTGCGTGTCTTCGTGAGACAAATTATTAGTACATCAACAAAGTGGGAAAAGTATTTGACCAAAAGAAAGAAAATATCCAAAAAGCTCTAAACTTATTGTGTGATGACCGATTTAGTTCTAAACTTTTTCATTTTGCCAATTCAATCTTAAAATGTGTGACAATTTTCTAATATAGTCAATCTAGTCAATTTTAGTTAAAAATCAAAGACAACGGCTAACGTTGATGTTAACAATTTTTATATTTTTCTTCTTCTTTTCTTCTTCTTATTTTTGCATCAGTAGCCGGCCATAGGCAAGGGCTCTAATGCCCTTACTAGTTGTTCCCAACATTATATCTGGGTGAGGGTGAGGGTGTCCTCGCCTGTGGCCAGCAATTGAAGATCAATGGGGAAATATTAAAAAGGAGAAAAAATGAGAAAAGAATGGACGCAAAGGTTTCCCGGGTTCATCAACACGACATATTGGTAGATTTTACCATGCCCTGACTATGATGAAAAAAGGTTTAGAACATTCAGGAAATTGAAACACAATCCATCATACGTAGTAATTGTATGCAGCAGGAAGTAAATCCACTTTCCTTCGCTCATTTTCAGTCTCATTTGGACGGTAATTAGAAAAGCAGTTTGTTCTTCGTGTTAAACGAAGGCTATGTAAAAAAAGCTAAAGAGACCTTTAACGCCTGTTTACTCAAACGAAGAATGCTGTCGTGTGAAAGGACATACAAACATTATCTACGAGCCTCCAAATTTATTTTATCACATCCCACCACAGACCATGTTATATTTTGACTAAGTCAAAGTCGCCCCCCTCCCCCAAAAAAGAAAAAAAGAAAAAAAGAAGAGAAAATGGTCAAATTCGATTCTTTGTTAGGAATCGCCGCCTAGAATCGCGTTTGGTAAAATTTTTGTTCCCGTGAACAAATTTGTTCTTGGGAACAGATTGGGAATAGAATCAAAAAAAAAAAGTTGATTCTTGTTTCGGGAACGAATTTGAGAATCAAAATCAAGAAATTTTCTTCTTCCCTTTGACCATCTTGCGACTGCCGTCCACCACCGCCCGCCACCGTCCGCTGTCCGCCGTCCGCCGCCGTCCACCGCCACCATCGGTTGCCGTTCGCCGTTGCCGTCCACCGCCACCGCTGGCCGCCGCCACTGGCTGCCGATCCGGCGAGCTCACCGGAGGCTCGCTAGACTAGGGCGAGGTCCGGCGAGCTCGCTAGAGGCTTGCCTAGCCACCGGTGAGGCTCGGCCTCCCAGATCCGGGCGAGGCCAAGCCTCGCCGGTGGTGGCGGGCCGGGCCTCGCCGGGCTGGGCTTGGCCTCGCCGGGGTCGGGCAAGGCCCGCCTAGCCACCGGCGAGGCTCGGCCTCGCCGTGAGCCTCGCCGGGGCTAGGCAAGGGCGGGCAAGCCTCGATGCCCAGCCCTACCGGTGGCCAAGCGAGACTCGCTTGGCCACCGGCGAGGCTTGCCCGGCCCGCCCGGTGGCCCGGTAGGCCTCACCCAACCCCGACGAGGCCGGCCCGGCCACGGCGGCAGGCTCGGCCTCGCCGGATCCGGCGAGGCCGAGTCTCGGTAAGGCTAGGCGAGCCTCGGCAAGGCTAGGCGAGCCTCCCCACCGCCGCCGGCGAGGCTTGGCCGATGAGGGCGGCGATGCTCCGGTGAGGTCACCGACCCTCGTCGCTTATCGCCGGTCCAACGATCGGCTAGAAGAAGAAGAAGATGATGAGAAAAAGAAAAGAAAAAGGAAAAAAAAAGGAAAATGAAAAGAAAAAAATGAAAAAATGAAAAGAAAAAAATGAAAAAATGAAAAAAAAAAAAAAGGGGAAAAAGTAAAAAAAATTATTTAAAAATTAAAAGAAATTGATTTGGAACAGAATTAATGAACATGGTACCAAACGCAATTCTATTTCAGAATCATAAATTTTGGACAGTTACCAAACAAAGCTTAAAATGCTTAGAATCGGTTCAGGAACAAAATAAAAAAGAATCAGTTCTGATCAGAATCTACTCCCGGGAACAGAATCGTTACCAAACGCGCCCGTGGACTTCAGCTTTCTAATGCCGAGATGAGCGCACAGGACGAAATGAAAGGGAGAAAGAAGAAAGGAAAAAAAAAAATAATGTAGAAGAAGAAAGGAAAGGAGGTGTTTCGAGTACACACCACAGAGGCTTTATTAAGACAGAAGAATTACATCTTCCAACGTTTGATAAGTGCTCGCCCTTTTCTTTCTTCTAGTCAAAGAAGTTTTTGGAATTAAGCTTAACTTCGAAGTTTTGTGAAATTTGAGCCGTAAAGTCTGATTTTTGAGTTATTAAGTTTCAGGACTTCATAGAAATGGTTAATTATGACATTGTACAGCTATGGGTTTTGATGGGAATCTTTTTAGAGCAACATTGAAGCAAAAGTTTATGGTAAAAGAGAAAAGACGGAGATTCTAGAAGAGGAAGTATAATAGGAGATCAACAAACACTAAAGAAATCAAGAAGCATCAATTGGGACAAGCAATTCAATCAATATAAAAAGCTCTAAATTTTACTATTTTTTGAGTCCACTGAAAAGGGAAAAAGTGTCAAAAATGCGGAAGCCTTTCATATTTATAAGGGAAAATTTCAAATAAGGACCTACAATGCCATCATTTTCTCAAAAGAGGACCTGAAGTGAAGGTTGTCTCACATAAGGATCCAAAATGCTTTCATTTTCTCAAAAGAGGACTTGGAGTGGAGTTTGTTTCAAATAAGGATCAAAAGTGCCTTCATTTTCTCAAAAGAGGACTTGGAGTGGAGTTTGTTTCAAATAAGGATCAAAAGTGCCTTCATTTTCTCAAAAGAGGACCTGGAGTGGAGTTTGTCTCAAATAAGAACCCAAAGTGATCATTGAGTTTCAAAGAAGGACCTCATTTGCCGGCCGGTGAATAAATGTATCTTCGATGCATATTCTAGTAGCCTGATCAGGGATATTTTTGTCCTTTTTTTTTTTTTAAATTTTCAATTGTCTTGTTCTTTATTATTATTATTATTATTATTATTATTATTATTATTATTATTATTATTATTATTATTATTATTATTATTGGGTCAATGGTGGCGTTGTTCATCATCTTCTTCGTTCCTTGTTCGTCTTCTTCTCAAGAACATCGGACTTGGGAAGGGCCAATGAGGGCTCGATGGCCCTTGCCTGTTGTCGCCGATGGGCGTGGAGCCCTTGCTCGTTGCCGACAATGGGCATCGAGCCCTCGCCGGCCCTTACCAGCGGTCGGCGCCGCTAGCCTTTCCCTAAGTCTGGTGTTTTTGATTTGGGCAAGAAGAAGTGAACAGGAGATGAAGAAGACGATGAATAGGGCAACCAAAAACGAAAAAAAAAAAAAAAAAAAAAAAAAAACATATGAAAATACCATAATCAGGCCATCGAAATATATATTGAAGATGCATTTATTCACCAGTTGGCAAGTGAGGTCCTTCTTTGAGATTAAATGACTACTTTGGGTCCTTTTTTGAGACAAACTTCACTTCAGGTCTTCTTTTGAGAAAATGATGGTAGTTTGGGTCCTTATTTGAAACAAACTTCATTTTAGGTCCTCTTTTGAGAAAATGATGGCACTCTAGATCTTTATTTGAAATTTTTCCTATTTATAATTGATCCACCATTTTTTGTCCCCATAGGTTATTACAGTACTTGTTTTGAGTGGGCTGGACAGGTTTAGCAGCACTTTAGCTTTTCCATTTTTCTTGGTGTTTATGCCGCTCGCCTCGATCTTTATCTCCTCTACTTTCCCCAATTTAGAAGCTAAGAGGCATATGGCACCTTCATTGACTCTGGCACGAGGAAGACCTATAAAGTGAACCCAGAACGCATAATACGTGAACTCATAACAGTGCTTAGGTATGTTTGGGTCACCTTCTTTAAGGACCAATAAATTGCTCGCGAAAGACTAAGGTCCTGAATCTAGCACCCTTCTTTTTTCTTCACTTGATTGGCAGATAAAAGAGAAATAACCTGGTTCAATTTGTTCACATTTTACTGAATCAACTTTCCATGCTCTCTTCATAGTATTACTGAATGCCTGAAATTTGCATTTGGCTTTGAATATAGCTTGCCATACAAGGTTAATTCACTTTGTTGTTTTTCTTCGTTTGGGATTTCTTCCCCTAGGTCCATGATGTCATCTTCGGACCACAGATCTCCCATTCTCCTACACAGCACTGCTAAACGAAGATGGTTATCCTCTCTATCAGCCATTTCTGGATATCTGTTCTAGTTTTGCAGTAAGGTATTTTGGCTATGGAGTGAAGGGAGCTCAGGAGGCGATTTTGACCCAAGTGTATTTTGACTAAACAAGAGGATTCACTGAGGGGAACTAGTACGCCCACCATAAGAAACACAGAGTTGCCGAGAAAGCGCAAGACCTAGGGCCTCAAAGATCTAGTAATAGATGAATATTCCAACTATACAGTCATTGTAATAGCACCGATCGTACCTTCAGATCTTCTTAGAGCTTCAAGCATTCTTTGGTTGGCCTTCAAGAGGAGGTTCGGAGGATACCCAGCAAGATCTAGCGCCGCTTCTCACCATGGGTGCCATTCGGATGAAATAGATTAGAATTGGAGCCTTTAATCTGGTGTTGTATACCCGAAAACTGCCATGATTGGCAGATCTAGGGTTTTTTTATTTGGGTTTTCTTAGGGATTGAGAAAAGCTATCACTTAGGGATAGAGAAGAAACTCAACCATTGTTGAGAGGAAACGATCGTGTTAGTTGCTACTTTAACACAATAATCGAAACATGATTTACAGGGCACTAGCTTTGAGAAGAAATGCTTTAACTATAAAAAGTACAGGCAGAAGTACAGCGTAAGTGCGATGACTTGGCATCGAGGGACACGTAAGTGCCATAATTTTAAAATGGTACACTTGAGTGCCAGTTTTGAAGTTAAATGGAACACTTAAGTGCCACTCCGGTGAAGATCTGACCAAATGGCTTACGTGGCGACTTTCCAGCGAGCTTAGTTCAAAACGGCGTCGTTTTGCACGCTAACGTGGTGGAGAAAATGCAAAAACGACGCCGTTTCATGTCTACGTGTAAATAATAATATAAAAATTAATTAAATTAAATTTAAAATATTCAAAAAAATTTTAAAAATTAAGAAAATTTTAAAATTTTTTAAAAATTAAGAAAAATTAAAAAATTTAAAAATTAAGAAAGGGGGGGGAGGTCGAACGGGGTGGCTCCCTCGCCGTCGCCGCCTCCCGACGGCCCCGGCCGACCCTCCCCACTTCGTCCCCGGCCCTTCCTGGCGGCGGGGGAGGCGGCGAGGGCTCGCGGGCCCTCACGCCCCCGTCGCCGCCGGGAAAGGCTGGCGACGGAGTGGGGAGGGTCGGCCGGAGTCGCCGAGCCCCGGCCGGGGGCTGGCGAGGTCGGCCGACCGGCGGCGAGGGCCTGCGAGCCCTCGCTAGATTTGGGGCGAGGGCTCACGGCCCTCGCCGTCGGCGGGGCCGGGGCCGGCGACCCCGGCCGACCCTCCCCCTCTCGTCGCTGGCCCTTCCCAAAGAACGGCGGGGAGGCAGTGGCGGCGAGGGAGCCGCCCCATTCGACCTCCTCCCCCGCCCCCATTTTTAAATAATTTTTTTAATTTTTAATTTTTCTTAATTTTTAATTTTTTTTTAAATTTTCTTAATTTTTTAAAATTTTAAAATTTTATTTATTTTTTATAAATTTTTGAATATTTTAAATCTAATTTAATTAATTTATATATTATTATTTACACGTAGACACGAAATGGCGTCGTTTTTGCGTTTTCTCCGCTACGTCGCATGCAAAACAACGCCGTTTTAGACCAAACTCGCCCGAAAATTGCCATGTAAGCCATTTGGCCGGATTTTCGCCGGAGTGGCACTTAAGTGTCCCATTTTACTTTGATATTGGCACTTAAGTATACCATTTTAAAGTTATGGCACTTAAGTGTCCCTTCGTGCCAAGTTATGGCACTCTAGATGTCCCTTCATGCCAAGTTATTACTGTAATTATTTAGAAGCTTTTTAATGGAATCTAACTAGGAGACTATTTGTCTAGAAAAAGGGATATATGCTTACACCAAGCCAAACCCCTATAAAGCTCTACGCACAACATTTTCTATGTCTCTACTTATTCAATATTTGTCTAATAGAAGCACTACCTGTTTCCACTTATATCAACTTGTTTTTGTTATTCCACTTTTATTTAAATAATTCTACAATAGATAGTCAAGTTTTTCTTAAAATCACCTAATCACCCTCTTCTAGGTGATATTATTAGCCACTACAAATGCTACTTTAACTACAGATTGGCTAAACTACACTTAATTGCTAACAAATTGACCCTCATGCGTCAACCAATCATCACCCAAAGTGATTATTCAAAACTATTCACATCGCAGAGTTCGCGTGTGAAACTCTAAAATTTCGCTTTAATTAAATCATTATCCCATCAAATCTCATGGCTTCACAATGCCCCCATCCATGATCTCCATATAATTCCACAGCCTAATAACTCCAAAATTGGGTTTCACAGTTCAAAATTCATAAAACTTTGAATTTATGTATAATTTTGAAAAATACTCTAATTAGACAAACAAATGGCGTAAATCCTACTGGGCATCAAATAGATCTAGCTTGACAAGAATTCCGTGGTGTGAATACGCAAAGTTTTCTTTTGCTTTTTCTTTCTCCAATCTATCTTTCCTTTCTTCTCTCTCTCTCTCTCTCTCTCTCTCTCTCTCTCTCTATATATATATATATATATATATATATATATATATATATATATATATATATTTTTGAAGCCCACTTTTGACCAAGTCAAAAAGAGGGACCAAATATAACGGTTGGCACTTTATTGCTTGAAAAGAGTTCAATTTCACACATATATGAGTCCAAATTCAAAGTCCAAATTCAAAGAGTCAAGTTTTTTTTTTTAATTGTGGTCAATGCGGTCAAGGGCGTGCAAGTTCCCTGATTGGAGGTGGTTTTCAGATTTCACCCACCAAAAGAGATTAATAACATATGGGAGACCCAAAATTTATTCTTCACTTGGGGTTGTCCCCACCACTGCCAAGCTAGCCTCTTCCTCGAACTCTTTCATGTTCACTTTCCAAGTCAACTAACGTGTTTGTTGTCCTTAAGTCAACTAACGTGTTTAATCAGCAAGAATATTAATGAGACAAGGACATAAATGCAAGAAAGATTCTTGCTGATGCTGATGTTCTTCACCGGCAAAGCACCTTTATATATTACAATTGTCTCTTTTATATGCTGGAACCACAATTGTTGATTCAGAAGATGGGTCTGCACTTTTATCTCAATATTACCAGAGTTTTAGGATACGTCAGGTTTCATATCCTCTTCATGGCCATCTTAGTGGAAACAGTTCATTCGGTGAAATATACGGATTGTGAGGCCACTATGTGTAGCAAGAGCGGTCCGAACATAAGCTATCCCTTTTATGTTGCTGGAAAGGGGAAGGAACTTTGTGGCCACCCTCACTTCGAGGTTAGCTGCAAAGGAAGGGAAACTATGTATCGCAACTTGTCCATCCGAAGCATCTCTTATGAGAAGCGGTCCTTTCAGTTAGCCACTCAGAATATGAATGACAGCGGTTGCTTTGTTCCTCATCCCTTCCCCCATATTCGCTATTATCTCTTCCAAAACTCCAGTTCCCAATATTACATAAAGTTCTTCTATGGCTGCACTGATACATTTTCTACGGACTTGCCTCAATCTCGGCTAAGTTGCACTTCCGATCAATTAAATTTCACGTTTGTTGTCCTAACACGTGGGGCAAAATGGCCAATACAGAAGGATGGATTCTGTAATTCAAGCAGTAGAATACCGGTTGAACTGAAGGAGGGAATCCCCAACCCAACCATAAATAGTGTTGATTACAGGGAGCTCCTGAAGGATGGGTTCACATTGAACTGGACATTGTCGACCAATAAGAGGTGTACCACGTACAGACACAGTGGAGGCCGATGTGGCAGATCAAATGACGAAGAATTTGTTTGCTATTGCTCCGATGGTTCTAGTCGCAAAAATTGTGATGCTGGTAATTTTTACCAGGACTTGCTGCAATAAGCAAATCTTTTCTTTTCCCTGAGTTTTCATTAAGCCAATTGAGCATACTAGAGGCGAGTCTAAGAGAGTCATGTTTCATCAATGGCAGCAGCTCTTATTACTGGCAATTATTTTTTGGGCCAAAATATTACTGGCAATTGAACAAACAAAAGAAGGTTATTTTTGGACTGCAACTATCTTTCATCCTGAAGTACTACTTTTTTTTTTTTTTGGGGTATGAAGAAGGACTAATTTTAAAGCCTTTTAAAGTGCATGTCATAGAGGAGATTGTTGATAACTAAGGAGATTCCTCCATGAGTTGTTCAATGACCAATTTTAAAGCCTTTTAAAGTGCATGTCATAGAGGAGATTGTTAGGGTGTGTTTGATAATGTTTATGTTCAAAAATTATTCTAGGGAATAAAAATAGAAAAAACTATTTCTGTTTCAGGGAACAATTCTATTTCTATTCAAGGGAATAGTTTTGAACAGAAGAATGCGTTTGGTAAATTTGTTCTGGAATAGAAAAAGAATAAAAACACGTTTGGTAAATTTATGTTCTTTTAAATTTTTAATATTTTTATTATTATTTTCTTTTTTTCTTTTTTCCTTTTTTCTTCCTTTTGGCTGATCACCGGCCTCGGCCATGGCCAGCGGCCTCGCCTTGGCTGGGCAAGCTCAGGCTCGCCCAGATTCGGCGAGGCTGAGCGTTCCGGCCTGCTCTAGGTCGGCCTCGCCTTGGCTAGGTGAGCTCGGCCTTGCCTAGATCCGGTGAGGCCGAGCTCACCTAGCCAAGGCGAGGCCGAGCCTCGCCGAGGGGCCGTGACGCTCCGGTGAGGTCGTTAACTCTCGACGGCCGGTCGCCAGTCATAGTCGAGGCCGGCGACTAGCCAAAGAAAAAAGAAAAAGAAAAGAAAAAGAAAAGAAAGAGAAGAAAAGAAAGAAGAGAGAGAAAATTTGTTTCTCCAAAGTGTTCTAGAAAAGTTTTTCTTGTTTCTTGTTTCTGTTCCAAATTTGTTCCCGAGAACAAAAAAATAGATTTGGAACAAAAACGCAAACAAACGCGTTTTTGTTCTTTTTTTGTTCCCGGGAACAAAAAAATAAGATTTGTGTTCATAAACAGAAAAAAGAAACACAAACAAACACACCTTAATAACCTATGGAGACTCCTCCATGAGTTGTTCATGTTAGTCATTTGTGCAATTTCCATGCTATACAGACGGTAGATCTTTGTAAAGAGTCCTGAACCCAACCCAAAACTATGAAATCTCATGCTCCTGATATCGTTAAAATGAACAATGAAAAGGGGCCACAACCACAGAAAGGATAAAATTTGGATCTTTCACTCCAATGGTCTTCTTGTTTTAGCCACGAAGTTTTTGGGCTACTATGCCCTTTTGTGTCTCCAAGCATAGTGAGGCTCATCCGTCAAAACTGGCTGCAAATAAATGGATGACCTTGTTATTTGACCAAGGTGGGATTATATTGTGAGCCACGATAATGAGGATAATAGTTACATTTAGAGACGGATTCTTTTCTTCTAGGTTCATAATTCAATTTTATTGCCTCCTAAGGCACTATTGTGAAGTACAAAAATCTAAACAATATAGTTCTGTTACTGGTAAAAGAATAGATCTGTTTAATGAGATTCATTAAAGATTCTAGTTGTTCTTCACATCCTATACTCTATGTATCTTAGTCTGTGAATCCAAATCTGTGGACTATCTACCCTAGATGCGGAAACTTTTCATCAAACTGATTATCAACGTCTGATGCAGGAAATGGTGGTTTATTGCTGAAGATAAGACTAGGTAAATACAAATATTTTTACTATTCATGCATTCCATTTACTATTTGGCGACTTGAACTCATCCTCTTGCCACTTAAAAGAATGTGCAAAATCACCGTTGGATAGTTCAAATATCTGGCTGTTATGCAGGCAGAAATCTTCCAATGCAAAACGGGTATAAAAGTAAATCAGGCTGGCTTTCAATTGATACTTCCCATTATTTTAGCTTCAACAATGTGGAACCTTGGCTACTGGAGTGGTTTTTCAAATTTTGCCTTCAAACATGTCAAATACACGTTTCGTTTATCATTTAATAAGAATGCATGCTTACTGGGTGTTATCCTATGTCCTGGTAAATTGCATAATTCGGTCGCAAGAAATCTGATAGATTGGAAGCTGCTTTTTCAACGATATCCCTTTTCTGTGCAAGTTTCCTTAGATTAACCAACTCCACAGTCACCCATAGAGAGAGATTGTTGGTATTTGCGGAAGCATGTGTTTAATGTGTGTGCAAGGATGCGTTTTGTATGTGAATTATTAAGAGAGCGAAAGAACTAAGAGCAAAGTGGGCAAGGACAAAGTAATGTGTAAAAGAGAGTGGCAAAAGAGAGGTACGAGGAACAAAAAGAACTTCTTTTTTTTTTTTTATTGTAGTACAAAGGGAAGGGGAGGAGCTTGCTTACATTTGTTATTCTTCTACGGTGCTTCTACACTTTTCTTTGCCATCTAAGCTAGATTTTCCTTTTAAAGGATTTTTCTTGTCTTTTTTAGCTAATATCAATCTTGAAGTTTCTAGAAATTGGATCAACAATTCAACAGAGGTTTAAATTTACTTGCATATCAGGTGTCAGAATTGGAGTCTCAGTCATTGCCCTGTGCCTATTCATCTATATGATCTACTTGAGAAGGAAGTATGTTTCTCTTAAATTTCATCTGAAGAACACTCCTTGCCCTTCCTCTGGTCTAGACATGGAGGAAAGCAGTGTATACTTTGAGGTCCCCATTTTCACTAGTGGCGAACTTGAAGAAGCCACAAATAATTTTGCTTCTTCCAATGAACTTGGAGATGGAGGTTTCGGAACTGTTTACTACGGTAAGAAAAGGTTCCTCCATGTTTTTCCCAGTTAAGGGACAAAAGAGTATCCTTAAACACGCATCCTTCAATTTCTTTTGACAGGAAAACTTCGGGATGGGAGGGAAGTAGCAGTGAAGCGCCTATACGAGCACAGCTACCGCAGGGTAAAGCAATTTATGAATGAAGTAGAAATCCTAACCCGTTTACGGCACAAAAACCTTGTGTCTCTGTACGGTTGCACTTCTCGCCACAGCCGTGAACTTCTACTTGTCTATGAGTACATCTCGAATGGCACTGTCGCTGATCATATCCACAGCCAGCGAGAAAACTCATCTCCTACATTGCCATGGCAAATCCGTATGAACATCGCCATAGAGACTGCTGCAGCCCTAACTTACCTCCACGCTTCAGAAATCATCCACCGTGATGTGAAAACTAAAAACATTCTTCTTGAGAAGAATTTTGGCATTAAAGTTGCAGATTTCGGGCTTTCAAGGCTATTCCCGGATAATGTCTCTCATATCTCGACAGCTCCTCAAGGGACTCCGGGTTATGTGGACCCCGAGTACTATCAATGCTTCCAGCTCACTGAGAAGAGTGATGTTTATAGCTTTGGAGTTGTTCTCATTGAGCTTATATCATCCAAGCCAGCTGTGGACATAAGCAGAGAGAAGCACGAGATTTGTTTGGCCAATTTTGCCATAAACAAGATCCGGAAATGCGCACTTGGCGAGTTGGTCAACCCAACCCTAGGATTTGAGTCGGATAGTGAAATTCGTAGGATGACAACTTCAGTAGCAGAGCTGGCTTTCCAGTGCTTGCAGCAGGACAAGGAAATGAGGCCTTCAATGAACGAGGTTTTGGAAGAACTGAAGACTATTGCGCATTATGAGAATGCTGTGAACAAATCTGTCGATGCAGACGAGGGTGAAGATGCCCTTGTGCCATCTCCGATGAATAATGACAAAGTCCAGCTATTGAAGAACGTGCAGTTGACTCATTCCCCTGTTTCGGTATTTTCATAAATGGGCTAGCAGTAGCAGTTGTTCTGCTCCTGTTGCTGATGTTTAAATTTTCCTTATAGCTGTTTGTAAGATTTATTGCACACGAGGACGCAAGTTAAGATGTTACCAATTTCATTGCCTGGTCTGAATATGGAGGAATATATGTGGTACTAAAGTGCTTTTGTCACTCTAGTTGCACATAATATTGGACAATATATGCAGGTCTACTGTCAAAAATTCAGGTATTTGAGCAGATTCAACACATGGGTTCAAATTAGTTTTTAAATCCTGTGACAAATTCTTCTAATTCTCTAGTAAGTCATGTCATCACTGTCACCTCACAAGAAATTTTCGTGGCTATGCCAAGAGCAACCTTTTTTGTGATTTCGCACCATCTAATAGACCTCCGTGTTCTGCTGCTTGGAGTTTGTTTTTTCATCAGAGATGCATAGTGTTGGGTATTACTGATTCCCTAAAACAAATTCGATACTAAATCAAACCTCTAAAACAAATGCGGAAGATGAGCCTAAGAACAAACATGTATCACTGATCAAAGACACACCACGAAATCGAGTGTACCTTATTATCTACAGATTAAACACCAATGTTGAAAATCGAGGAAGAATCTGATCTCGGTTTACCAAAGAGCGTACTATTGCTTCAGGGGGAAGAAAAACTTATGTTGGTTTTGGGAGAGGGAGAAAAGAAGAGAAACGTACGTATGTTTAAAGGGTATATTCCCTTTTTCTTTTCTCTCTT
The DNA here is from genome assembly GCA_014182405.2 of Eucalyptus sideroxylon. Taxonomy (NCBI): domain Eukaryota; kingdom Viridiplantae; phylum Streptophyta; class Magnoliopsida; order Myrtales; family Myrtaceae; genus Eucalyptus; species Eucalyptus sideroxylon. The sequence continues at coordinate 50,357,161 of CM024549.2, read as the reverse complement.
ACGTCTTCTCCAAAAGACGTACCTCTTCAACGTAATACCTATCCCAAAAGACGCAACCCCTTGCATCGCAACCGTTCGTCCATGGGTCCTTATCTTGCGGGCCGGGCTTTTAGGCCCAACATGGGCGGATGGGCCCACTTAGGCCCATCAACATACAAATAAAACCATCACATAGTATTCTAAAGGGTCCACTTATCCCGTTATTTTTCATACTTCTTTTATCCCCATCTTGCTTATCTGGTTTGACTTTAGTGAGCATAAGAGAAGATACAAATTTTCTTGGAAAGGGTTCACATGAGGGGACGTCGCAAAATTTGATGGGTCAATTCTCTGAGTTACCGGTCATTAGGGGCGAGATTTGTGGAAGTTCACTAAATTGCGGGTTCTCACATTCAAAGACCCATCATCATCAAGAGGGAAGTCATGGATGACATAACTTATTGCTCGGTTTGGTGTCTTTACCTTGCTTTTCTAAGAGTCTCTCGTTCAAGTCTTCCGTTTCCTCTTTCCAAGTCAACATGCCGTGTCTAGGCAGTTGATAGCACAAGATAATAAAGGAATTGGCACTAGCAAGGGCTTCTTTTCACTTTCAAATGTGTAAGAAGACAGAATATGCGGATACTCCAAAAAGAAGACAATGCTACGTCAATAATAAGGGCCTTCTTTTCACCCGACAAGGGCATGAAACTGCTGAACATGTATACATAGCTTTCATAAAAAATAAGGAAACATTAACATATTAGCACATTGATTTTCCCCTCCTCCGAGGAAAATATTTTTCAGTGCATATTTATCTTCTCTATGTCTTGAGAGAGCGAATAATTCTGCTTTGATTTTTGGAGGAGCGGGAAAGAAGCGAAGGCATGGATTTCAAGTTTGCGAATGGATCTTACCACAGACCCAATGCCATCAGCCCAGTTTTCTCAACAACCTCAGCGTCATCATCGACATCACAATCCACAAAAATGCGTTGGCCAAGTGAGTGCATTTATAACTGTACGAGAGATCTAGTACCATATGGAACAGGGTTTATCGTCTCTGCGTTTGTCAGGTATTAAATTTGGTCCGAAACGATCCACTTGACCCAGGCTCTTTCAGCCCAGTTTGCTTGGCAATTGTCCTGTCATCCGAAACGGTCCACTTGTGTCACACCCTGACCCTTAGATACGCAATAACCCTCGTTCGCTTAGGCTATTGAAAGGTGATATCCCAGAAGATGTCGGCGACCTAACACGATATTATCATTTAATTATGCGCAAGCAGATGCAAAGACAAATAACCCAACCAAATCAAAATATGGATAGCTGTTGACACCTAAATTTTACAATTTTATTTAGGACTTAATTGTGTACAAAGTTAAGAATTAGCCAAAAAAAAAAAAAATGAAAAAATCGGGTCGGGCCGGAACCGGCTTTGGCCCGGCCCGCGCCCCTTTTCTTTTCTCTTCCCCCCTCCCGTGCTGGGCCCGGCCTAGCCAATTTTCCCTTTCAGCCTAGCCCGTGAACAAGGGTCTTCTCCCTTCGGTTGGTCTTCGTTGCAGCACTTGCATAGGTAGAAGACAGAGAACAGACGGGGACAGCGATGGAGGAGCAAGCGGATTGGGATGGCAAGTGGCTAGTGCGATCCGCGGGTCGAGATCAGCCTGGTTGATAGCTGGCATGGTAGGACGATGACCTGCAAAAGGGAAAATAGAAGCATAAAACGGAAAAAGAACAGAAGCACGCGGGGGGAGGAGAACACACGCAGCACCAAAAACACAGGGAGAGCGAGAGGCGAGGGAGGGAAGAGTATTAAAAGGAGGGATCGCTGGCCACCACACGGCCGACAACCCACCGCCGCGCCTCCTTTCCTGCTCCAAAACTCATACCATAGGCGACACAGAAGGGACCCGAGAGAGCCGAGGAGAGAAAGGAACTGAAAAAGGGAGAAGCAGAGTAGATCGCGCCACCTGACCGCTGCCATCACCAGTGAACCTTCTTGACCGACACCGGCTGCTACAACCGCTTTGGAGCCCAGGTAGGCATTTCACCGAATATTTGGTGCGCGTAATTAGTACCAAGCCAGTCGGAGCTCCTTTAACCGTTTCGAAAGAGCTTCGGCCACCACCCGTCCCCTTGTTGTATTCCCCATTGTCTTCACTCGTTTCCTTAGACCCTAGACTCGCGTGTGAGCCTTGGCCGAGCTCGAGGTTTCCGGATTTGCCGTGCACGCTACTTGTTCAATGAAATGTTCTAGTGAAGGCCGCCCCTGTTTTCTAGTTGTTTACGGCCCTCTCACGTCTCTCTCTCTCTCTCTCTCTCTCTCTCTCTCTCTTGCACCCCTCTTTCGTCTGTGTTGATTAGATCGAGTTCTTGGAAGCAAGATTGCTGGAGCCGAGGGAGGTCAAGGTCGAACCAGCCCACACAGGCATCCCCACTAGAGATCACCCCAAAGTGGCCTTCGTCACTGCCGCCGCCGAAACCTCGAACACAGAGATGTCAGCTCGACCCTCACCTACCTAGCCGAAGAGCCACCGTCTTGCCGTCGTCGGAGAACCCCTCCCCGGCCGCACGCCACGGGGCCTCCTCTGGTCGCGGCCGAGTGGTCACAAACTAGAAGGCAAGCCGAGCGGGCGATTGCGGATTTGGTCCACTTAGCCTTGGTTTTCGCTTGGGCCCCCGATCAGGCCCAATTCGAATTTGATGAAGGCCCAATCGGGGTTGGTCGAGCCTAAGCCAAATGGGCCCGACCCACCCTAACCGGGTTGATCTCGGGTTCGGTCGGAGACGAGACCCGATTTCCGCAAATCTGTCCAAACCGGGTCCGGTTGGACCCGACCCAACTCGATTTGCCCAAAAATGTATTATATTATTTTACTATTTTTTAAAATAAAAAGATTTAAAAATGAAATTTAAAAAAATAAATAAAAAAATTCAAAAATTCAAAAATCCAAAAAATGTAGGTTTTGATTAGGAATGACCATGTATTGCCTTTATAGTGTAATTAGGCCTTTATTTGCCCATATATTGATTATATTGCATGTTTAATTTATCTGTTTAATTATGTTTGCAATTGCTTAGTTGCATGTGTTTAATTTTACTGCAATTGGGATTTTAGTAGTTGTGATTGGTACTTTAATGATTGCGCACCCGCATGATCACCTCACATATTAGTGGATATGTATAAAATCAACCCAAAATGTCTGCCAAAAATATTTTGTTAAAATGAATAAGATTAGGTATTGAAAGGGCAATAATTAGTCAATTAGTGTAATCCAGTCTACAATCCTAAATTATCTGGTTGCGTAGGAAATGAGGTACACTCCCATGTCTCACTTGGTTTCTAGCCAACCTCAATATGCTAGTAGCGACTTCTTTTGTGCAAAATTTCTTATGAATATCCGAACGTCACACGGGATATGGGCTTGGGAGAGCCCGCGCCTAATCATGGGCCTTAGGCCCGTCCTTTAGGCAATACCTCTAAACTTGTTCCCTTTCCTTGAGGGTAAGTCACGATAACTTGGCGACTCCACTAAGGATATGGTTTTAAACCTTAGAGGATTTAGGCCAAAATTAATCTTGTTAAAAGATAATTTATTTTGGCAGCAAGGATTCCAAGTGTCCTTAACATTAAAGATGTTAAATGTTTTTGCAGAATGGGAGGTATAAGGGGAAGTGTTTGCTCACATTTGTCTTGCAGGGATGTGTAAGAATGTATGATTTATTTTTTATGTATGAAGTGGTGATTGCTTATAAATTGTCACGCTTGCGTCCCATGTATTGCACTACACCATAGCACACACACTACTTGCCGCCGGTCCTGGGCCACATAGAATTACTTAAGATGGTGTTAAGGTGGATACCACTTCGACTACAACCATGTAGTACAGTCGCCCATCTCTATCCCGAAATTCTTTCTTCATGTCGAAGGTACCCACCCTGGTCTGCAACCGTGCGACATGGGTCGGTTCTTTGACAAAGCCGGAGTCATGGGTAACCCACCTAACCGTGACCTTGCTGGTTCAGTCCGGTGATCCCATGGCTCCATTTTGAGCCGTTTAAAGTAGAAATCGAACCACCGTCCATGCGTATGTCTATGTCATTGGCTTTGATACTCAATGAGTAGGGTAATATTTTTGAATTCTTTCCTTCGCAATTTACTTATTCGCTTTCATTTTTGGTCGATTCATGGCAAATTTGGTTGATCGTAACTGTGAGTAGTATACGATGGGAATACCCAAGCTTCACATCATTGTTACCCCGAAAGCCAAGCTTCGCACATGGTGGGATAAACTAGACCAAACTAGCCATGATTAGGTGCGATCCTATGTCAGACGATTACTTTCCCTCTTAGAAATAGAAACTCATTATGGTATTGTATGAGCGTTGGCGCATGTCTGGTGTCCCAAGACTTGTACGTTCATATTCGGTGACCACGAACTCACTCTAAACTTGGAGGAATATGGCATAGCTATTGGGAAGCCCTTAGTGTCGGAGTTAGTCAGCCTGCCTGTAAGAATTGAGCACATTTTGACCTTATCTGAGTTCTTTAGAGTAAGGGAGAGAACGTAAGAAAAGTTTGGAAAGTCAATTGCAAAGCCTGCACGTTTTCATTCTTAAATGAGCTTTTTCAAAATGCCACATCTTTCCAAAAGAATAGAATCTTCCTATTAGCTTTCTTCCGGTTCGTGATATTCCCACATCGTAGGAACGCTATTAATCCCTCCGTGGCATGGGTAGTTTGTGAAGTATGTATTGGAAGGGCTTTGTTAATGCTATCTTGACTAAAATTTTTCTTTCCCTTATTCATTTTAAAGAAAATAAAGACAAAATTTACCATGCTTCTCTTACAATCTTGCAAATTTGGTTATTCTCTCATATTAAGGGGTTCCGTGGCTTGATGACCGTAAGCAACATTTCTGACTCTAGCCACCCATCTTGAAGTTCAGAGATAGAAAAATGTTTGCCCATGATTATCATTATTCTGAGTGGTTAGTTTTTATGACCAACCCCGGACCTGGAATTTTCAATGACATGCCAAATGGCTCCGAGTTCAAGAAGCACGGTTCGTGTGTGGGCTTACTGGACCTATTCCTTTGTTGGGAATCACTGGAGTCACCGAATATTACCCGACCCAAGTCACCCGTTAGTTTCAAGAGGTTCAACAACTTCCATCGGTGGTTTAAGAGGACCCGCTCAGGGTAAACTTCCCTAACGAATGCTAAGATCACGAAGACTCCATCGCGTTGATCAAGTCGATGTGGGATATGTGCCACCCCCGAAAGCTGATACGGCCTGAAGAAGAGTTAGAGGGGCGAGAGAAGACCTACTATGCTTCGAAGGAGTACATCCTTAAGCACGAAATCCCAGAGAGTCTCTATCGAGGATTCCTGAAGTGCCATTAAAGATCACCCATTGAGCCGAGATCAAGCGCCTTAAAAGGGAGCTCGAGGAAACCGAAAAGCGTGCTTTGGAGTTAACCCGAGTTGGTGGAGCTACCACGAGTGGAAGTAGTCTTCATTAGTTAGATTGAGTCAAGTGTGATATGTAGTGGGACCATACTCACACGCGTTGCAATATTAAGGAGTTTGTCTCGGGTCTTAATGTTGAAAATTGGGAGTTAGGAGAGTGTCTTTCCATCTTCGAAGTAGCTTTGTTGTTTAGGGGTTTTCTCTCCTTTTTTTTGCATTATGTGGCAACCTGGCTTTTAACAAAATAAACAAATTAGGGCGATTAGATCTTTGTTGTGAGCCAACTGCCCGATTATTACTCGTACTTATATATGCTTATCTACTTTTGCATCAGGTACTAGTCGATTGATTTTCTTCTGCCAATCGTCGACACGGCCAAGTGGAAATCCCCAATTCGCACGCGTGCGAAAGCCAGAATGGAGAACGAGGACATCGACGTGCGCCTGACCAAGATGGAGGACCAGCTAGCCCAACTCATTGCAATGATGCTTGAAATAGGCCAGAAGCTTAAAGAGCCCCCCACTGTAGCTGTCACTGGAACATTCACTCCTATGTCATCAAGACACGCTTCCCCCGTTGATGAGAGGCACGCACATTGCTGATCTCCTCAGAAAAGAAACTGCCGGAGAGGCTCCTTCTATCACGCCAATCATTGCCAATTTGGATCCTCCTTCGAAGGAAAACCCAACACCCCGCCTAAGTGAAGAAAAACGTTTGGCAAAGATGGAGGAGCGACTGTGTGCCTTACAAGGTTATGAGTTAAAAGGAGCTAATAGGCTATCTCCATACACCAAGACGAACTTCCTTAAGAATTTCCAAGAGCTTGAGTTCACAAGAAAGTATGACGGAACGGGATGCCCTAAGACCCACCTTAGATATTACTTGAGGAAAATGGCTCGCTATGTTGACAATGTGCCATTCCTCACACACACATTCGAAGATAGCTTGGAAGGCATTGCCCTGACATGGTTCATCGCATTGGACATTGAAGAATTCACTAGTTGGGACGATTTAACCAATGAATTCTTATAGCAATACCGGTTTAATACTGAGCTCGCCCCCACGAGAGAAGGGCTAACCCGCATTAAGAAGAAGAGAAATGAGTCATTTAAGGCATTCATGCAAAGGTGGAGGACTATGGCCTCACAGGTGAAGCCGGCCTTGAATGAGAAGGAGATGAAACAACTATTCCTCAAGACATTGCCCCTTGAATACTTCTAAGGGTTAGTGTTTTCGGGTTGCCAGACGTTTTCACAACTAGTTGAGGTAGGTGAGGGAGTCAAATGGGCAATGGATGATGGAAGAATATCTACAGGGAATGGCCAAAAGTTCTCAACAAGGAAGGATAGGGAGACGGCAGTCGAAGTGGCGTTTATCCAAGAGTCATTTGCACCTAAGTCAGTGTTAATGCCTTCACAAAAGCCTAAAGCCATGCAAGGAAACGTGTCACGGGGATTTAACTGAAGCAAGAAGTTCCCCCGAAGGGAATTTACACTTCTATCCCGACCTCTATCGAAGTTGTTACCTATCCTCCTTGAGAAGAGATTAGTAGCTAAGGAAGTGTCTAGAGACAATAACCCAAGATTCCCGAGGTTCGATGTGACCAAGGCATGTGAATACCACATGGGAGAAAGGGAGCATGACGTCGATGATTGCCTTGCACTGAAATGGAAAGTTCAGCACCTTTTGGATAAAGGAAAATCGACATTCAAAGAAGCTATGCCCAATGTGCAGCAGAATCCCTTACCAAATCATGTTGATAAAGTGAACTCAATTTTCGAGGAAGACGTCATATGCACTATCCTAGCTTGTGAGGAAGCTAAGTCCTCCGAAGTCGTAGCTGTCCCTCAGAGTAGAGCGGTTCTCATTCAGTTTAGTCCTTTATCTTATGTTCGATCCCCTGCGTGGGATTCTGTTGTTATTTCTTTCTTGTTTAGGTCGTTCGTAGCGTAAACTATGGTCAGCCCTGATCTCGAGCCGTTGGTCAAGGGTGGTATGTGTTAAAATACGGCCTTATCTTTCCTCTTTTAATAAAATAGATGCATATTTTATTATGGACATGTGGAAGCACATCAAAATAGTCCTATGATAGTCGCTGAGGCCTGGGCCTCCACATGCTCCCAAGTTTGACTGTTTTGCAAGAACAAGGAGATCCGAGGATATGAGGACGAGTTCTTGAAACGTTTTTTTTTTAAAAAAAAATACTTCATAAAAACACATGGCATCATTCGCATGACCTATTTCCGGTGTCACTACGCGTGCTTCATGTCAGTGACCCTCGAGAAAAGGGGTTCATAAAAACATTTTTATTCGAGTGAAAAGTGAGACGTTAACCATGTCGAACAAGAAGTACTTAGGATGAAGAAAGGTAAGCCATTTCCAAACACATCTTTCAAACACTTTTGAGAGTTGAGTGAAGTGCGACCTTCTCTTAGGATGGAGGATTCATTCGCATTGAGCACAAAGATCGAAATGATAAAGGCATTTTCTTCATCAATCTCAAGCACTGAGCCGACATCTTGCTACCTTTTTAGGCCGAATAAAGAGGACCCTTCAAAGTACCCCTGTCAAGAACGACCCTACATTAGGGTAGCACAAGAGGTGTCAATTAAGATGTATAATGAAAGATTAAGAAAGATTTTATTACTTCCACTTGCATTGATTTTCTAGTGATAGCTTTACGTGAATTCTCATTAGAGCTCGACTCATCCCAATGTGAAGAAGATCATTTCCTTCTCTACCTAAACGCTGATATCCATTATTTTAACTAATTTGGGCTTGATTATTTATTTCTAAACCTCGAGCGGTGATCATCTCCCTTCACTGGGGCAATGTATAAGAATTGACCAAATACAATTGACAATCACAAGTTGTATTCGTTCTAATAAGAACTTGTCTCCTAAAGAATTTGATGATTGATAATACATCCCTGAGCAAGATAACAATTTTGCACCACATTATGCTGATTAACATCGAAATGTTTTTTAAGCAGTCAGACTTAGTTTGATTAGCTTGTTCAATTAATGTTGCAATATTACCAATACATCTCTTGATGACGTCTCTAATGACATTTGCTTAATTTGAGTTTGACAGAATTCCTTAGTGGAGCCATGCAGTTTTCAAGGAGTTTGTTGGTGCTTCCCTAAAAATTAAAGGTTCATGGTTAGCCTTAAACCATGTCATTTCAAAAGGTTCATGGTCTTCACTTTTCAAGGAGTTTGTGGGTGCTTCCCTAAAAATTAAAGGTTCATGGTTAGCTTTAAACCACGTCATTTCAAAAGGTTCATGGTCAACCTTAAGCCATGTCATCACCAAAGGTTCATGGTTAGCCTTAAACCATGTCATTTACAAGGTTGGTGTGTTTATCCTTAAAACCACGGGGTTGGTGACTTTTCCTAAACCACACGATTTGTGGGTTTATCCGTAAACCACGCTTGTTCGCATCCAGTCGAAACCCGTTTGTACACGATAAGACCTTTCTCCCAGTCAAAACCTGTTCGTATACGATAAGACTATTATACTCGGTCGAAACCCGTTTGTACACGGTAAGACCTTTCTCCCAGTCGAAACCCGTTTGTACACGGTGAGACTATCATTCGATCAAAACCCGTTCATACATAGTGAGACTTTTTCTTCCAATCGAAACTCGTTCGTACACAGTAAGACTATCATCTGGTCGAAACCCATTCATACACGGTGAGACCTTTCTTCCAGTTGAAACCGATTCGTACATGGTGAGACTATTATCCGATCGAAACCCGTTCGTACACGGTGAGACTATCATACCCGGTCGAAATCCGTTTGTACATGGTGAGACATTCATTCCAGTCAAAACTTGTTCATACACAGTGAGACTATCATACCCGGTCGAAACCCATTCGTACACGGTAAGACCTTCCTCCCAGTCGAAACCCGTTCGTACATGGTAAGACTATCATACCCAGTCGAAACACGTTTGTACACGGTGAAACCTTCCTTCCAGTTGAAACTCGTTCATACACGGTGAGACTATCATACCCAGCCGAAACCCATTGTTACACGGTGAGACCTCTCTTTTCCTTTTTCTTATGACACAGCGTGCTTCTATAGCCTGGGATCTCTTCTTTCTTCTTATGACACGAAAAGCTTTGTAGCTCAGAGTCCTTCTTCTATGACATGGCGTCCTTCTGTAGCCTGAAGTCTTTCTTCCGCTTATTGACAAGACGCGCATCCATAGTTATGAGTTCTTTCCGTCGACTTGATACGTGCCTATGCACCTGGGGTCTCTTTATCGCCAAAATAATTTAGGTGTCTTTTGTCTTTGAATGAAACCTCTTTGAGCTCCCATTTAAAGAGGGACAGCTGTTAACACCTAAATTTTACGATTTTATTTAGGACTTAATTGTGTACAAAGTTAAGAATTAGCCCAAAAAAAAAAAAATGAAAATGAAAAACTCAGGTTGGGCTGGACCTGGCTTTGGCCCGGCCCATGCCCCTTTTCTTTTTCTCTTCCCCCCTCTCGCGCTGGGCTCGGCCTAGCCCATTTTCCCTTTCAGCCCAGCCCATGAATGAGGTTCTTCTCCCTTCGATTGGTCTTCACTGCAGCACCTGCATAGGCAGAAGACAGAGAATAGATGGGGGCAGCGATGGAGGAGCAGGGGAATCAGGATGGCAGGCGACCAGTACGATCCGTGGGTCGGGATCAGCCTGGTCGACAACTGGCACGGCAGGACGACGACTTACAAAAGGGAAAACAAAAGCATAAAACGAAAAAAGAGTAGAAGCACGCGGGGGGAGGAGAACACATGCAGCACCAAAAACACATGGAGAGCGAGAGGCGAGGGAGGGAAGAGTGTTAAAAGGAGGGACCACCGGCCACCACACGGCCGACAACCAGTTGCCGCGCCTCCTTTCCTGCTCCAAAACTCCGACCAAAGGTGCCACGGAGGGGACCCGAGAGAGCCAAGGAGAGAAAGGAACTGAAAAAGGGAGAAGCCGAGGTGTCTCCGGGCCACCGCCACCACCAGTGAATCTTCTCGACTGACGCCGGCCGCTGCAACCGCTTTGGAGCCCAGGTAGGCATTTCATCGAATATCTGGTGTATGTAGTTAGTACCAAGCCGGCCGGAACTCCTTCGACCGTTTCGAAAGAGCTTCGGCCACCACCCGTCCCCTTGTTGTATTCCCCGTTGTCCTAGCTTGTTTCCTTAGACCCTAGACTCACGTGTGAGCCTCGGCCGAGCTCGAGGTTTCTGGATTCGCCGTGCACACTACTTGTTCGATAAAATGTTCCAATGAAGGCCGCCCCTGTTTTCTAGTTGTTTACGGCCTTTTTGTGTGTGTGTGTGTGTGTGTGTCTCTCTATCTCGCACCCCTCTCCCGTCTGTGTTGATTAGATCGAGTTATTGGAAGCAATGTCGCCGAAGCCGAGGGAGGTCAAGGCTGAACCAGCCCGCACACGCTTCCCCGCTGGAGATCACGCTGAGGTGGCCGTCTTTGTCGCCGTCGCCGAAACCCTGAACACAGAGATCTCGGCTCGACCCCCACCTGCCTAGCCGGAGAGCCATCATCTCGCCATCGCTAGAGAACCCCTCCCGGGCTACACGCTGCCGGGGCCTCCTCTGGTCGTGGCTGAGTGGTCACAGACCAGAGGGCAGGCCAAGTGGGTTAAACTACGGATCTGGCCCACTCGGCCTTGGTTTTTGCTTGGGCCCCTAATCAGGCCCAATTCGAATTTAATGAAGACCCGATTAGGGCTTGTTGGGCCTAAGCCAAATGGGCCCAACTCGCCTTGATCGGGCGATCTTGGGTTTGGTCTCCGACTAGACCCGATTTCCACAAATCGGTCCGAACCGGGTCCGGTTAGACCCGACCCGACCCGGTTCGCCCAAAAAAATTATTATATTATTTTACTATGTTTTTTTAAAATAAAAAAATTTCAAAAAAATTTTAAAAAATAAAAATATATATTTTTAAAACAATTAAAATAATTAAAAAAATTTCAAAAATCCAAAAATGTAGGTTTTGATTAGGAATGACCATGTATTGCCTTTATAGTGTAATTAGGCCTTTATTTGCCCGTATATTGATTATATTGCATGTTTTATTTACCTGTTTAATTATGTTTGCAATTGCTTAGTTGCATGTGTTTAATTTTACTACAATTAAGATTTTAATAGTTATGATTATTACTTTAGTGATTGTGCACCCACATGATCACCTCACATGATCACCTCACATGTTAATGGATAGGTATAAAATCAACCCAAACTGCTTGCCAAAAATCATTTTGTTAAAATGAATAAGATTAGATATCGAAATGGCACTAATTGGTCAATTAGTGTAATCAAGTCTCCAACCCTCAATTATCTGGTTTTGTAGGAAGTGAGGTACACTCTCATGTCTCACTTGGTTTCTAGCCGACCCTAATAGGTTAGTGGCGACTCATTTTGTGCAAAATTTCTTATGAATATCCCCACGTCACGCGGGGTATGGGCTTGGGAGAGCCTGCGCCTAATCATGGGCCTTAGGCCCGTCCTTTAGGCAATACCCCTAAACCTGTTCCCTCTCCCTAGGGGTAGGTCGCGACAATAGCATAAAAACATTTATATACATTAAAAAACACTTCATTTATTTTTGCACACACGTGAACTTATTATAGGCTAATTTCATCTATAACCAAAAACTTAGCTAGCTACACACTTCCACCTAAGTTTGGGGGGTTGGTTTAGCACCTCTACTACTAAGAGGGTGACCTCAAAAAGTGACATACCCTACTAACTCCTAACACCTCATAGGCTCCCCAAAGTACCACGACTTGGGGTCGGGTCAATATCCGGATCAGTAACCTCACTTTCGAGGACGTCTAGGTCCATGGCATCCTAACTAGTGGCCGCAATCCCCATCCCAAGGGATCCATCGAAACCTTTAAAGGGGCCACACAACATCCATTTTGCCTAGTAGTACCAAGCGATGAAATTGTAGGGCACCAAGTTAGTTAACCTCTCACCTACCCATATTGTAGTGACGTAGCGCTCGTATCGGTTCTTTGTGCTTATGATTGTGTACTTTGTCACCTCAAAGCTTTGATCCATAGGGACCCTGAAGCGGACATGTCAAAAGGGTTTAGTCATGCTTAGGGCTTTAAACATTTCAACAAACAACAATGAGTAAATTTCCAAATCCTTGTGTAAGGAGGTAATTTGTCTTGGAATCGGGCTAAACTGCAAGTTAACTATCGATGGTAGATCAATAGCAAAGTTCTTGCTTTACTCTAACTATTAACATGAATGCTTATTTCACTTCTTCATAGCCATCATAACATAAACACATAGGCAAATCTCATGACCAATCACATATATACAAGGTAGGCATGAGAATGTGTAATATCTTATAATCATGCACAAATGCCAACTAATAATTCAGACATAAGTGGATATCATTTTTCAAGCACATTTCACACATATATGTCTAGATTATTATGACCGCTCAAGACCACAGCTAACCCAAAGGTTGGCGGTCTTTTGGCATAACTAGGTATCATCTCGCTCCCTCGGACATGACATCATTCTGTGTATGCATACACCTCAGGATGGCATTCCAGTTAAGAAGCTTAATTTTGAAATCCATATGTGAACGACATCTCGTTAATATGGGGGCATCCGAATTTAATCAGGTATCATCCCACATAATCATGCACATTAGGACGGTTCCATCACCCCGCATAATTATACGCATCAGGGTATTTAGGTGATTACGCGAGCATATAATCATCCAAACTCACTTAATATCTTTCTCATTAAGCAATGCGGGAATGTAATGCCCATACAACATGCGATAACTTTTGCCACGTGCCATCATATCATACTTTTATCTCATATTATGTCACATTGATGCATCACTTAAACACTTCAACATGCCATATTTCCACATATTGTTTCATGCATCTTAATTGGCTACAATCATCGAATATCATAAACATTGATCACTTTCCATTCTGAGGGTTATGTAAGCATGCGCTATATTTAACTTTAGCAACCAATGACGTACCAATCAATTTAAAACTCATGGCATATAGAACACTCGTTAAAGTACAATAAGTCATTGCAATTGAGTATAAATCAAAGTCGCCCCCCCAAAATAAGAGAAAAAAGAAAAAGAATTAGCGGACTCCAGCTCTCCAACGCTAAGATGAGCGCAAACGAGTGAAAAATGAAATTGAGAAAGAAGGAAAGAAAAGAAAGTAGAAGAAGAAAGGTAACGAGGTATTTTGAGTACACGCCACGGAGGCTTTATTAAGGCGGATCAATTACGTATCGTAATGTTCAATAATTGTTCACTCTCTTCATTTTTCTAATCAGAGAAGTCTTGTGAAATTTGAGCAGCGAAGTCCAATTTTTAAATTATTTAGTTTTGGGGTTTCATGGAAATTATTGATTATAGCATGGTGAAATAGTGGGTTTTGATGGAAGTTGTTTTAGAGCAATGATTTTATTGAAGTAAAATTTTATGGCTAAGGAGACAAGACTGAGATTCTAGAAGAGGAAGTATAATAGGAGATCAACAAACACTAAAGAAATCAAGAAGCATCAATAGTGACAAGCAATTCAATTAATAGAGAAAGCTTTACATTTTACTATTTTTTGAGTGTACTGAAAAGAGTAGTCTTTTGAGAAGTGTATCAGTATTATAATTTATGCTTAGAATTGTGATAGTGAGATCTCTGTGCTCGAGCATAAGTAGCACCAGCTTTGAGAAGAAATGCTTTAACTATAAAAAGTACATACTACTGTAATTACTTAGAAGATTTTTAGTGGAATCTAAACAGGAGACTGTTAGTCTAGAAAAGTAGATATATGCTTACACCAAGCCAAACCCCTATAAAGCTCTATGCACATCATTTTCTATGTCTCTACTTATTCAATATTTGTCTAATAGAAGCACTACCTGTTTCCACTTATATCAACTCGTTTTTGTTATTCCACTTATATTTGACCTGATGTATATAATTCTGCAATAGATAGTCAAGTTTTTCTTAAAATCACCTAATCACCCTCTTCTAGGTGATATTATTAGCCACTACAAATGCTACATTAACTACGGCTAAACTACACTTAATTGCTAACAAATTGACCCTCATGCGTTAACCAATCATCGCCCAAGCGATTATTCAAAACTATTCACATCACAGAGTTTGCACGTGAAACTCTAAAATTTCACTTCAATTAAATCATTATCCCATCAAATCTCATGGCTTCACGACGCCCTCATCCATGATCTCCATATAATTCCACAGCCTAATAACTCCAAAATTGGGTTCACAGTTCAAAATTCATAAAACTTTGAATTTATGTATAATTTTGAAAAATACTCTGATTAGACGAAGAAATGGCGTAAATCCTACTGGGCGTCAAATAGATCTGGCTTGACAAGAATTCCGTGGTGTGAATACGCAAAGTTCTCTTTTCCTTTTTCTTTCTCCAACCTTTCTTACCTTTCTTTCCTTTCTTCTCGGCTCTCTAGCGAGCTCTCGTTTTACCTATATATCCTTTTTTTTAACGAAGCCCACTTTTGACCAAGTCAAAAAGAGGGACCAAATGTTACGGTTGGCACTTTATTGCTTGAAAAGAGTTCAATTTCACACATATATGAGTCCAATTCAAAGTCCAAATTCAAAGAGTCGATTTTTATTTTTTTTAATTGTGGTCGATGGTGTCAAGGGCGTGCAAGTTCCCCCATTGGAGGTGGTTTTCAGATTTCACCCACCAAAAGAGATTAATAACATATGGGAGACCATCGGCCGGTGGCATGGATGGTAGATCCTTGGCCCTCTCCGGTGGAGGCCAAGGTTCGAAGCCCCTACGAAGCAGAGAGACTGAAGCGTTGTATGGTGACTTAAGTGTGACGTCGGGGTGGTGGTTTCCCTGCTAGCGTCATCAGGAGGTTTACGGCACACTATCGGTGCAAACTAGTTCCTCCTGTTCCTAAAAAAAAAAAAAAAAACATATGGGAGACCCAAGATTTATCCCTCACTTGGGGTTGTCCCCACCACTGCCAAGCTAGCCTCTTCCTCGAACTCTTCCATGTTCACTTTCCAAGTCAACTAACGTGTTTAATCAGCAAGACTATTAATATTCCTCGAACTCTTCCATGTTCACTTTCCAAGTCAACTAACGTGTTTAATCAGCAAGACTATTAATGAGACAAGGCCATAAATGCAAGAAATATTCTTGCTGATGCTGATGTTCTTCACCGGCAAAGCACCTTTATATATTACAATTGTCTCTTTTATATGCTGGAACCACAATTGTTGATTCAGAAGATGGGTCTGCACTTTTATCTCAATATTACCAGAGTTTTAGGATACGTCAGGTTTCATATCCTCTTCATGGCCATCTTAGTGGAAACAGGTCATTCGGTGAAATATAAGGATTGTGAGGCCACTATGTGTAGCAAGAGCGGTCTGAACATAAGCTATCCCTTTTATGTTGCTGGAAGGGGGAAGGAACTTTGTGGCCACCCTGGCTTCGAGGTTAGCTGCAAAGGAAGGGAAACTATGTATGGCAACTTGTCCATCCGAAGCATCTCTTATGAGAAGCGGTCCTTCCAGTTAGCAACTCAGAATATGAATGACAGCGGTTGCTTTGTTCCTCATCCCTTCCCCCATATTCGCTATTATCTCTTCCAAAACTCCAGTTCCCAATATTACCTAAAGTTCTTCTATGGCTGCACTGATACATTTTCTACAGACTTGCCTCAATCTCGGCTAAGTTGCACTTCCGATCAATTAAATTTCACGTTTGTTGTCCTAACACGTGGGGCAAAATGGCCAATACGGAAGGATGGATTCTGTAATTCAGGCAGTAGAATACCGGTTGAACTGAAGGAGGGAATGCCCAACCCAACCATAAATAGTGTTGATTACAGGGAGCTCCTGAAGGATGGGTTCACATTGAACTGGACATTGTTGACCAATAAGAGGTGTACCACGTGCAGACACAGTGGAGGCCGATGTGGCAGATCAAATGACAAAGAATTTGTTTGCTATTGCTCTGATGGATCTAGTCGTGAAAATTGTGATGCTGGTAAGTTTTACCAGGACTTGCTGCAATAAGCAAATCTTTTCTTTTCCCTGAGTTTTCGTTAAGCCAATTGAGCATACTAGAGGCGAGTCTAAGAGAGTCATGTTTCATCAATGGCAGCAGCTCTTATTACTGGCAATTAATTTTTGGGCCAAAATATCACTGGCAATTGAACAAACAAAAGAAGGTTATTTTTGGAATGCAACTGTCTTTCATCCTGAAGGACTACCTTTTTTTTTTTTAATGGGTATGAAGAAGGACTAATTTTAAAGCCTTTCAAAGTGCATGTCATAGAGGAGATTGTTGATAACCTATGGAGATTCCTCCATGGATTGTTCAACGACTAATTTTAGAGCCTTTTAAAGTGCATGTCATAGAGGAGATTGCTAATAACCTATGGAGACTCCTCCATGAGTTCACGTCAGTCATTTGTGCAATTTCTATGCTATGCAGAATAATCTGACAGTGGATTTCCATGCTATACAAACAGTAGATCTTTGTAAAGAGTACTAAACTGTTAGAATGTTTTTGCGGAAGCGTGTGTGTGTATATGTGATGTGAATAAAAATGAATTACAATGCAAGGGAGTATGGATAAAAAAAAAAGCTTTTATTATGAAAATTTATATTACAAAGAAGGAGTATTACTGATTTTTTTATGCTACATAAAACACACACCTCAACTCCTATTTATAGGTGTGAATCACCGCCATCCTTCACCGACGTTGAGTACAAAATTAATATAAAATTACAGCTGGCTTCTTGTCTTCTACTTGTTGCGACTTCTTCCGCATCTTCTGATGGCTTCTCAATTATTCTTCATTTTTCTATTCTCTCGGCTGTCCACGTACTGTAGATCATTCTTTCTTCATGGTCAAGCAGCTATTGTTGACTTTCATTCAAGATTTCCCATGCACAAATTTCCCATGCACGAGACTTCTCTAGTTTGTTCTCCTTCAGCCGCTATTCTTGACTTTTCTTTTGCTTTTTGCTGCCCATGTGGTCTGCTGCCCACGTACCAGAAAGTTCTTCAATATTTGAGTCTTCTTGCATTTTCTTGCATGCATGTTACTAGAAATTTCTCCAACGTACGAGAATCTTCAACTTTCTCTTGGACAAATTGTTGCCGCCATTTTTTCTTTCTCCATTAAGTCTGGTGTAGACTAGATCTTTCCAAAAATGATCATTTTTTAACATGAACCCAACCCAAAGCTATGAAATCTCATGCTCCTGATATCATTAAAATGAACAATGAAAGGGGGCCACAACCACAGAAAGGATAAAATTTGGGTCTTTCACTCCAATGGTCTTCTTGTTTTAGCCACGAAGTTTTTGGGCTACTATGCTCTCGTGTCTTCAAGCATAGTGAGGCTTATCCGTCAAGAACTGGCTGCAATTAAATGGATGACCTTGTTATTTGACCAAGGTGGGAATATATTGTGAGCCACGATAATGAGGATAATAGTTACATTTAGAGACGAATTCTTTTCTCCTAGGTTCATAATTCAATTTTATTGCCTCCTAAGGCACTGTTGTGAAGTACAAAAATCTAAACAATATAGTTCTGTTACCAGTAAAAGAATAGATCTGTTTAATGAGATTCATTAAAGATTCTAGTTGTTCTTCACATCCTATACTCTATGTATCTTAGTCTGTGAATCCGAATCTGTGGACTATCTACCCTAGATGCGGAAAGTTTTCATCAAACTGATTATCAATGTCTGATGCAGGAAATGGTGGTTTATTGCAGAAGATAAGACTAGGTAAATACAAATATTTTTACTATTCATGCATTCCATTTACTATTTGGCGACTTGAACTCATCCTCTTGCCACTTAAAAGAATGTGCAAAATCACGGTTGGATAGTTCAAATTTCTGGCTGTTATGCAGGCAGAAATCTTCCAATGCAAAACGGGTATAAAAGTAAATCAGGCTGGCTTTCAATTGATACTTCCCATTATTTTAGCTTCAACAATGTGGAACCTTGGCTACTGGAGTGGTTTTTCAAATTTTGCCTTCAAACATGTCAAATACACCTTTCGTTTATCATTTAATAAGAATGCATGCTCTGGGTGTTATCCTAAGTCCTGGTAAATTGCATGATTCGGTCGCAAGAAATCTGACAGATTGGAAACTGCTTTTTCAACGATGTCCCTTTTCTGTGCAAGTTTCCTTAGATTAATCAAATCCGCAGTCACCCATAGAGTGAGATCGAAATTTACTTGCATATCAGGTGTCGGAATTGGAGTCTTGGTCGGTGCCTTTTGCCTACTCATCTATATGGTCTACTTGAGAAGGAAGTATGCTTCTCTTAAGTTTCATCTGAAGAACATCACTCCAAGCCCTTCCTCTGGTCCAGACATGGAGGAAAGCTGTGCACACTTTGAGGTCCCCATTTTCACTAGTGGCGAACTCGGAGAAGCCACAAATAATTTTGCTTCTTCAAATGAACTTGCAGATGGAGGTTTTGGAACTGTTTACTATGGTAAGAAAGGGTTCCTCCATGTATTTCCCAGTTAAGGGAGAAAAGAGTATCCTTAAACATGCATCCCTTAATTTCTTTTGACAGGAAAACTTCGGGATGGGAGGGAAGTAGCAGTGAAGCGCCTATACGAGCACAGCCACCGTAGGGTAAAGCAATTTATGAATGAAGTAGAAATCCTAACCCGTTTACGGCACAAGAACCTTGTGTCTCTGTACGGTTGCACTTCCCGCCACAGCCGTGAACTTCTACTCGTCTATGAGTACGTCTCGAATGGCACTGTCGCTGATCATATCCACAGCCAGCGAACAAACTCATCTCCTACATTGCCATGGCAAATCCGTATGAACATCGCCATAGAGACTGCTACTGCCCTAACTTATCTCCACGCTTCAGAAATCATCCACCGTGATGTGAAAACTAAAAACATTCTTCTCGAGAAGAATTTTGGCGTTAAAGTTGCAGATTTCGGGCTTTCAAGGCTATTCCCGGATGATGTCTCTCATATCTCGACAGCTCCTCAAGGGACTCCAGGTTATGTGGACCCCGAGTACTATCAATGCTTCCAGCTCACTGAGAAGAGTGATGTTTATAGCTTTGGAGTTGTTCTCATCGAGCTTATATCGTCCAAGCCAGCTGTGGACATAAGCAGAGAGAGGCACGAGATTTGTTTGGCCAATTTTGCCATAAACAAGATCCGGAAATGTGCACTTGGTGAGTTGATCGACCCAACCCTAGGATTTGAGTCAGATAGTGAAATTCGTAGGATGACAACTTTAGTAGCAGAGCTGGCTTTCCAGTGCTTGCAGCAGGACAAGGAAATAAGGCCTTCAATGAATGATGTTTTGGAAGAACTGAAGGCTATTGCGCGTTATGAGAATGCTGTGAACAAATCTGTCTATGCAGATGAGGGTGAAGATGCCTTTGTGCCATCTCCGATGAATATTGACAAAGTCCAGCTATTGAAGAACATGCAGTTGACTCATTCTCCTGTTTCGGTATTTCAAAAATTGGCTAGCAGTAGTAGCAGTTGTTCTGCTCCCGTTGCTGATGTTTAAATTTTCCTTATAGCTGTTTGAAGATTTATTGCACACGAGGACGCAGGTTGAGATGTTACCAATTTCATTGCCTGGTCTGAATATGGAGGAATATATGTGGTAATAAAGTGCTTTTGTCACTCTAGCTTGCACATAATATTGGACAATATATGCAGGTCTACTGTAAAAAATTCAGGTATTTGAGCAGATTCAACACATGGGTTCAAATTAGTTTTTAAATCCTGTGACAAATTCTTCGAATTTTCTAGCAAGTCACGTTATCATTGTCACCTCGCAAGAAGTTTTCGTGGCTATGCCAAGAGCAACATTTTTCTGTGATTTCGCACTGTTTAATAGAATTCCGTGTTCTGCTGCCTGGAGTTTGTTTTTTCATCAGAGATGCATAGTATTCTAAAAGGTCCACTTATCCCGTTATTTTTCACACTTCCTTTATCCCCATCTTGCTTATCTGGTTTGATTTTAGTGAGCATAAGAGAAGATACAAATTTTCTTGGAAAGGATTCACATGAGGGGACGTCGCAAAATTTGATGGGTCAATAGGGGCGAGATTTGTGGAAGTTCAATAAAATTGCGGGTTCTCACTTTCAAAGACCCATCATCATCAAGAGGGAAGTCATGGATGACATAACTTATTGCTCGGTTTTGTGTCTTTACCTTTGCTTTTCTAAGAGTCTCGTTCAAGTCTTCCGTTTCCTCTTTCCAAGTCAACATGCCGTGTTTAGGCAGTTGATAGCACAACACGACAAAGGAATTGGCACTAGCAAGGGCCTTCTTTTCACTTTCAAATGTGTAAGAAGACAGAATATGCGGATCCTCTAAAAAGAAGACAATGCTACGTCAATAATAAGGGCCTTCTTTTCGAGAAACCTCCGAGAGATATTGCCGACCCAACACGATTTATTGTAGTGAGGGGTTGAACATCTTCCTCCTAGGCTCCATCCTAGGCTCCAAGATCCAGAACAATGACAAGAATGGCAATGCGGGAATGGTGTCTCGACAGAGGATGGGGACAGTAGATGGTGGCCGGTGAGATCTAGAGGGAAAAAGAGAGGAAATGTCTTGCAAAAAGTGGTGGAAATGAAGAGGGTGAGGTTTGGCTATAATGGGATAGAGAAATGAACGAGAGGGAGGGTGGCCGAATTTGGAGGGAGAGAGAGAGGGTTCATGGCTAAGTTCCATGGATGGTCAAGATGAGAGCTTGCTCCCCAAGCCAAGAATGAGCGGCCAAGATGACTTCTTGAAAACTTGTCCTACAATCTCTATTTAGGGTAGCCATCATTCCTAAGTTAGCAATAGGGTAGACTAGGTCAGGATAATGTCACTTTCTCTCTCATCCATCCCCTTGAACGCCCCCACACTTTTTGCATGCAAAAAGGCCTTTTGTTTTATTAGGCTAGAAAGGCAAAATAATAATTTTACTAACAATGAGTACCGTTCATGCTCATGAGTTCATTAATGAGGGATTTGAGAAGATCAAGAAGGGCTTGGGTGGCCCATGGGCCCCATTCCATTGGGCCCACTTGTGGGCTTGGGTCCATGTGGGTCCTCGTTCGTAATTCATTTCCGTTTTTCCGAATTTTTACTCCCTACCGATAAAAATTGATTTTTCACCCAAAAGTGACATTTTTTTTTTTAATTTTCGTGGCCTACCAATTCTCATTGAAATCCCACTTCAAAGGTTTGTCATAATTGGAATTGCGTTCCAAAAATTGTGGTAAGATCGAGGGTGTCATAACTTGGGAAGGAAGAAAGCTTCTTTAAATACCCATGTTGGAAACAGCACCTCAGATCCTCACTTTGATTCAACATGGAAGAGAGTAGTGTCTATTTTGAGGCTTCTATTTTCAACAGTAGCAAACTCGAAGAAGCAACAAATAACTTTTCTGATTCCATTGAACTTGGATGCGGACATTTTGGAACACGTGGAGTGAAAATGTCGATTCACTGTTCCTACGGTGATGATTGCAAGGCATTTTTTACAAATTTTTCATAGGAAAACTCTGAGATGGGTGAGGAGCAGCAGTCAATTACTCCTATAAGAGCACAACTACCAGAGGGTGGTGCGGTTCATGACGAAAGTAAAGATCCTTGGCCCCTTGTACCACGGAAGCCTCTTCTTTACGGCTCACGAATTTTAAATCCAGACATTTGGCCAGTATTTAATTGAAACTAGGACTACTAAAACCCCACGAAAGTGATTATCTCTATTTATGCTTTGCATTCTTTTGGTTACGCTGGTGCATCAATAAGTGCATTTATTGTCACTATAATAGTCCTAGCCTATCTTCATCAACAGACCATTTCCAAGCAGAAATGCATGATCAGAGGAGCAGCAACATTAATAAGAGTCATAAATTTGAGGTCATTTTAAAAAATTACGGAATTTTAGCGACAAGAATATAGTCTTATGCTTATATTAAGAGAATGACCAACTCATTCAAAGAAAAACTAGGCCCCAAGTAGGCTATGGTTATGTGTACAAAGGGAAGCTCCCAAACGGCCATCTTATGGTAGTGAAACTCCTAAACAAGCTAAAAGGAGATGGTGAAGAATTCACAAAACGGAAAGGGCTTGTCTTGGAGTACATGCCCATTGGATCTCTCAAGAAACTCGTTGAAACCCGAATTATTGCTGATTTTTAGGGTATCCATTTATTTTAAAATATAAAAATATATATATAAAGGAAAAATAAAAAGATGAATAAAATAGGTGAGATAAAAATGAATAAAAAGTATTAAAAAAAGAAAAAAAAAAGAGTCGAGTGGTAAGCCCATTCTTTTTAATGCTTTTGCAGCCCATTCCTTTATTTCTTCTTCAGCCCATCCATTTTTGGTTTATTTTTTGAGCCCATCAGAACCTAAAATAAAGAAAAAGCCCAGCCCACACGTATCTCTTTTCTCTTCCTCACGCGCTCCGCCATTTCCCCAGCGATACCAAAAACGACCATGACGCCACAAGAGTGACGCGAGCAAAGTCAGGGCAAAAAGAATAGCTGAGCTGGCGCAGGAGGGGGAGAGGAGCACAGCAGAAAAGATTCCATCAGGCCGAGACAAGTGGGGCATGAGGTGAGCGGCGTGCGAGAGGGAGAGGGAGCCAGGGAGAGAGCAGAGAGCTGTGTGCAGAGAGCTGTGTTTAGTGGGGGAGACCGAGAGAGTGAGCAGGAAGGGAGGGCGAGAAGGCTGGTCTACTCGCACGAGGAAGGAGAAGAGGGCTCGCCGCCGCCGGAGGCCAGCCCGCCCGTCGCCATCCGCCACAGCGCCCCGCCCGAACCATGCAAGTGCCCTCTGCCTTTGTGTCTTCTCTCTGTCTCGGGTACACCTGGCCGGAGCTCGTGGCCGTCCAGTTCGCGCGAGCTCCGGCCTGCATCGCCTTACGTTTTGTTTCTGATGTCTTGCTTGTCGTGTGTCCAAGATCCCGGGATGGTTCGAGCTCCGGATGAGCCAAAAATACCTCGTCACAGTAGCGCGCCTCAAATGTTTGACGTAATGCCTAAACTCGATCTGAAAATTTATGTTGGGAGTGTGCGTTCCTGAGCTTCGACCGATCGTTAGCTCGACGTGTTGTTTCACCTATGGTTGTCACGGCTCCTTTCTTTGATCGAGCGGACGCGGCCAAGCGTTGCGTGGTTCCCAAACGGTGAGATAGTGTGTTGAGACTTTGGAGTTAGCCTCGGCTTGGCCATTTGGGGCAAGGTCGGCCGACGACTGGTTAGAGGTTGGGTGTCAGCCAGCGCCGGCCCAACTCCGACGAAGGGTCTCCAGAAGGAGGCTTCGGGCGTGAGAACGCCAGGAAGAAGAAGACCAAAGGGGGTAAACAGGACCAATAAAAGGAAAAGAAAAGAGAATAAAAGAAAAAGAACAATAAGAGAAAAAAGAGAAAAAGCCAAAAATAGAAAAATAGAATAAGGAAATGGGCTTCGTTTTTAATTTAAATTTGGGCTGATCCTTGGGCTGGTGCATCATGGGCTGGAGGATGAGGATTGGGCTGAGAAGAGCAAATGGGAGCGGGCTGGAATTTGAGTAGGCTGTTTTAAAATTTTCATGGGCCAAGTGGGATTAATTTAAAGTGGGCCTAACCCGGACCGATAGGGCCTGGGTCGGATCTGGCTATGGATCGGGTAGACCCGGTCCGAACCCGTTCCCGAACATAATAAAAAATGAAAATTAGAAATTAAAAATTGTAAAAATAATAAAAAAATTGAAAAAATTTTGGGGAAAACATTAAAACATTTGAAAAAAAATCAGAAAATTCCGAAAAATTTAGAAAATTCGGAAAATTCATAAGAGTTTTAGAAAATTCAGAAAATATTTTAAAAAATCAGGAAATCCAGAAAATAACAGAAAATTACAGAAATCATTAAAAAAATCTCAGAAAATTTTAATAAAAATTGGAAAATCTTTTAACAGTATTGAAACCCAAAATTTGCAAGCCTTTAGGACTTTACAATAGCTTCTTTGTTTGGGGTTGTCATTTTCTTCTTAGGGACAATTGTAGAACGCATGGGTATTTTCTCAGCAATTATACTTGGTTGCGCTTCTCAATATCTTGGATGTTATTTTCTTTGTTTTATAATGGTTAGGACTAAACCTAGAATTCTTCGATGGGTTGCTGTGGCGTTAATTAGCAATTAAGTACGTTTGCCTTAGGGCTAACATAATCAAGCCCTCGAGTCCACATTCTGTGGTTGCGTAAATAGTAAAATATTCTCCCAAATCTTATTGGGGTTCTAACTAACCCTAAAAAATGGTAGTGGCGACTCCTTTATTTAACTTTGCATAGGCTTAACTAATCAAAATTTTCAACGCCCGATGTCACACAAGATATGGGCTTGGGAGAGCTCGAGTCAATAGAAAGTTGTTAGCCTAAAGCTGACAATACCCTAACCTAATAGCTTCCTCCCCTGCAAGAGGGTTTAGGTCGCGACAAAACTCATACATGAAGAGAACTACAGCAAACTAGGTTGCCACCACTTAAGATGGGACAACTCATACCCAATCTCCCTAGCCATAGCTCAAGGGCTTGAATACTTGCACCAAGGTTGCAACTCGAGAATATTACACTTGCTAACAATTATATATCGACAAAATTGACTAAATATATTTGTAATTAAGTCCACACATTATGTTGCAGTTGCTATGGCTACATTCTAAATCTTTTTGTCTTTGCTTTTATTTGTTGTTCTACTTGAGACGTCGGATATTTTTCAATAAAAGCTCTTAGTAAGTATTGGTTTTCCAGGAGAAACAAGAATATAGCCTGATAATGTTCATCTCATGAGTAGAAGAATCTGAACTTTGACCAAGTATGGAAACCAAATTACCTGCCAAATGACTGAAATGTAAACAAGAAGAATCCCAGTCAAATTGATCTCCCAAGTAAGGAATTTCCAAATTGAATAAACAACTCCTGCTGTAGCATTTACATGGTATTGCTCTCCTTCGTCATAGACTTGTCAGTTCTCAATCATCCATTCTTATCTCAGTCCACCATCACTTCTACAAAGTTTGACAAGTAGCTTTAGGCTCTAATTTTTCTTCATCTTGGTCTCACTAGCGTTGTCTACAGATCAAAGATACGACTGTTGCATGCACAGAAACTAGTGGAGGCCTTAAGTAACACAAGAGGTGAAATACGGCTAATCGAATATACCTCACTGTCAATTTTTGAGCGGTAACTTGCTGATGATCTCCATTGAATGCAGCTGAAAGATGTAAAAACACCGAGCAAACGCAATCACAAAGAAATTGTTCAGATCTGGTCTCGATGGAGATAAAATGCGGAAGAAAATCATGCTTAGCCATAAAAAAAAAAAAAAAAATTGCAATCACACGTGACATATCATTCATTACACACTCAAAACAGGTCAGGATCAAGGACTAATCTATACGGACTCGGTTTGGGCATTTGTCGAACATATGGTGGGAATTCTAGTTGTTTAGTTTATATGTGAGTTTACCACAACGATTCATTTCATTCCAACACGACAAGCGCTAACAGAGACCTAAATCATCAACTCAGCCTCCATCATTTCAGATTTTAGATTGACAATGTATGAAGTCTTAATTTTTGTTTTCATTCTAAAACTATGACCGAGAGTAACAAATGTTGAACTCACATTCATCAAGCTTAATTTCTAGCTCGGAACAGTGAGAAAATCCAAGAAAGGACGTTCCAGAAATGACGCCAATGAGGATTGGGAGTTATATTGAAGAATTAAACGCGAGATAACTTTTATGAGCTAAGGATTACTCAAAAAGTACAAGAGCCCGTACTGAAAAAGAAACTCTCCTTTTTATCACTTCTTATCTCCTTTTAATTTGATATGTGTTTATTTATTATTTTGGTTATTGTTTTGCTTTTTTTGTTTTTTTTTTTTGGTGTACTAAAATTTAGATGTCAACAAACCTACTCCGGAAACTTTTTTGGATAGATCAATTGCTCATTGTGCTTAGGATATTTACCTTAATAGAATTTCCAGTTGTTTCTTGGAACTAACTCCTGCTACTTCTTTGAAATTGATTTTTGAGTAGAGACCTTTAATTGTCAAAGACCACTCATTTATTTTCTTGAACTTATTTTCCTAATTTTGCTTATTTGGTTTGATTTTAATGAGCATAATAGGGGATATAAATTTCTGGGTCGTTTATTATATTTTCTCATTATCCTCTTGTAAAGGATCCAACTAGAGGGGATATATGAAAATATGAGTAAACTCTTGGAATAACTTGTCAATGGGGGCAAGATTTGTGCAAGTTCACTAATTGCAGGTCTGCCCATTTCACTGACCTATCATCATCAAAGAGGTAAAGTGATGGATGACATTGCTCCGTTGGGTGTCTCCACCCGAGCCTCTTGTCCTAGTCTTCCTGTCCTTGTCCCAGTCAATTGCCGTGTTTAAGCAGCTGATCTCATGAGACCAGTAGAAGGAATTGCCAATAACATGGGCCTTCTTTTCACTTTCATGTCAGGAATCGAACAGCTTCTTCGTCCATTCTAGAGCATTGGCATTCCCAAAAAACGAGAGAGAGAGAGAGAGAGAGAGAGAGAGAGAGAGAGAGAGAGAGATAGACATCCTACGTTCAAGACTAGAACCATATGGAAATCCCGGGATGGGTCCACATTGCACTCACACACAAGGCTTAGTTTGCACGGCTTTCTGCATCTTCTTCATTTCCATCTTAGGAGATCCTATCACGCCGTCATTGGAAGAAGTGTCATATGAAGAGTGCAAACCCCGTAGTTGTGGAGGCAATCGCCGTCTGAATATAAGCTATCCCTTTTATATTCATGGAGAAGGAATAGATTTATGCGGCTACCCTGGATTTGATATCACTTGTGAAAGAACAAAACCTACGTATTCTCGCTACTCAGATAAAAACATCTCTTACGAGGAGAGCTCCATCGAATTAGTAAGCCAATTAGATACTTCTTGCTTTGCTCCTCGTCCCTTTACTTTCACTCCCGTAAACATCTTCCTAAACAACGTACACTCAAGTTCTTCTATAACTGCACCGGCCCTTTTTCTTTTCCCTTCCCAACATCC
This sequence comes from Eucalyptus sideroxylon, assembly GCA_014182405.2. NCBI lineage: Eukaryota > Viridiplantae > Streptophyta > Magnoliopsida > Myrtales > Myrtaceae > Eucalyptus > Eucalyptus sideroxylon. The sequence goes on along the minus strand of CM024549.2, from coordinate 50,329,570 downwards.
CCCGTGAGTTGTCCTTCTAACGCCACATACAACTCATCTGTTGCGTTACTTCCTAACGACACCTTTCATATCCAAAGTGAACCGTGCGGGTCATTCTCAATGGTTCCAGTACAACTGAAGGGAGGGTTCTCTAATTAGACTATCAAAGATATCGACTACAATGAATTGTTGAAGAACGGGTTCCACTTAAAATGGGATATATTAACTAATAAAAGTTGTACTGGTTGTCGAGAAAGCAAAGGCCGATGTGGACGATCACGAGACACAGACTTTCTGTGCTATTGCCCAAATGGAACCACTCATCCCTTGATCTGCAACAGTGGCGGCGGTAAGGTTCTTAGAATGAGGAATAAACGGTTTACGCAATAAGTTCGTCAGAATTTATTCTCTTCCCTGAACAGAATGTGGTTAATATGATTATATGAATCTCATAACCATTGGGAGGAAGATGCATGTGGAGCTTGATGAATTGTATCATCTATATGTTTCCAATAAAAATTCTCCGGCTATTATTGCTTTTATGTCGCAGGGAAACTGAAAACTAGGAGCTTACCGAAGAAAGGTGCTCTTGGTAAGTAGAAAATCAAATTTCTTCTGCGTGCTTACGAATTGAAATGCAGACATTTGGACAGTATTTAACAGAAAGTAGGATTACTACAACCCTAGGAAAAATGATTATCTCTAATTATGTTTTGTACGTTGTTTGGTTACAAAGATGCATCAACCGATGCATTCAGTGTCGCTATAATAGTCCTAGCCTATCTTTGTCAACAGAAAATTTCCAAACAGAAATCCATGATCATAGGGAGCAGAAAGATGAAAAGGAGTCATAAATTTGTGGTAATTTTCGAAAATCATGGAATTTTAGTAACGACAAGGTATTCTTACGCTGACATTAAGAAAATGACCAACCATTTCAAAGAAAAACTAGGCAAGGGAGGCGATGGGTGTGTGTACAAAGGGAAGCTCCCAGGTGGACATCTTGCGGCTGTGAAAATCCTAAGCAAGCTAAAAGGCAATGGTGAAGACTTCATCAATGAGGTAAACAGCATGGGCAGAAATTCCCATGTCAACATTGTTAAACTACTAGGTTTCTGCCTTCACAAAACCAAAAGGGCCATTGTCTATGAGTACATGCCCAACGGATCTCTGGAAAAACTCATATACGAAGAGAACTACTTCAAGCTAGGTCGTGGCCACCTCGGGTGGGACACCTTGTACCAAATCTCTCTAAGCATGGCCCAAGGGCTCAAAAACTTGCACAAAGGCTGCAACTCAAGAATATTACACTTCGACATAAAGCCGCACAACATTCTTCTCAATGGAAACTATTGCTCCAAAATTTCCGACTTTGGCCTTGCGAAGATATGCCATCGAGAGAAGAGCACAATCTCACTACTTGGAGCATGAGGGACAGTTGGATTGATTGTGCCAGAAGTATTTTGCAAGAACATTGGAGTAATATCCCAAAAAGCCAATGTGTATAGCTTTGGGATGACAGTGACGGGAGGAAAAATATAGTGACCAAAGTAAAGAAAACCAGTGAAATATACTTCCTGCATTGGATTCATAAGTGTCTTGGACTTCAAGAAGAGTTGGGACTGCAGAATGTCGCAAGTGAAGGAGACAGAGAAAAAACTGAGAAGATGGTAATAGTGGGCTTGTGCATACAGACTAATCCTTCAATTAGGCCAATAATGAGTGAGGTGGTGAATAAGAGGCAGGGTTGACTGTTTGCGAGTCCTCCCAAGCTCTATTTGTCTTCTCCATCAAGATCATCACCAATTACTTCAATGTCCATGGTTGTGTGAAATTTAAGTTTGTACTATAAGTACATTCAGCCTTTTAGCGCAAGGACCAAGTTGTGTACCAAGATATATAAGAGTACTTCCGAAATTTTTCTTTGTTGAACGTGTGATACCAATGCTAAAGCCGATAGAGGTTATATAAAGCCATGTCATTACTTGCAGAAAGCATCTTAACAAGAATTTGCATCTTATGCGGCCGAATGTACATGACGGCATGACCACCTAGAATTCATTATGTTTATAATTTCATTGGTTTCCGGTTTCGTTAAGGACTTACTAATTTGATAACTATTTTCCCACGATCATCTTGATCTAATCACTGAATCATAACAAATGGGCAACCTCAAGACTATATAAATATGTGAGTTTCTTCTCAAAACAAATTATCAACACATCAACAAAATGGAAAAAAGTGTCTAAAAAATCCTAAATTTATTGTATAGTGGTTGATTCAGTCCTCTATTTTCAATTTTGCCAATTTAAGGCTAAACATTATGATGATTTTCCAATGTAGTTGATTTGGTCAATTATTATTAAAAATTGTTGAAATTGTAGTTTAGTCAAAATATCCGTCGTTGACGTAGACGTTGACGTAGACGATTTTTTTATTCTTTTTTCCTTTGCTTTTTTTTTTTCTTGTTTCTGCATAAGTCATTGGCTATAAGCGAGGGCTGTGATGCCCTCACCATATGTTCCCAATATTATATTGGGGTGAGGGCAAGGGAGAAGGTGTCACGGTCCTCACCTGTGACCGGTGACCGGTAATTAGTAAGGAAATAATAAATAAAAATAAAAACAAAAAACGCAAAGAAAAAAAGGGACAAAAAGAACAAATTCTGAAAATTTAATACAATTATAAAAATTGTTCACGTTTACACCGGTTGTGTCTTATAAAACAACTAACATTGACTGGACCGCAATGTTAGTGATTTTTTGATCAAAATTAGTTGGATGAACTATATTAAAAAATCATCAACAAATTTTTAAAATTAAATTAATAAAATTGAAAATTTTAGGTTTTAATTGGCTACGTACAGGAATTTTTTTGACAATTATCCGATGACAAAATTGAGTGGTTATGCCAAAGTCAATCATTTCAAGACGATGAGGTGGACACTTTCAAGAAAGAGCCGTGGAGGTTGGATTAGCACCCGGCCTGTTGATTGGTTAAGTGGAATGAAAGGCTAGAAGTATCAATCAGTTTTCTTATAGTCATAACTCAGTTCGCACGTTACGTTGCAGTTGCTGTGAGTATATTCTAAATCTTTTTTTTTCTTTGCTTTTATTTGTTGTTCTATTTGAGACATCAAATATTTCCCCGAGAAAAGCTCTTGCAAGCACTGGTTTTCCGAGAGAAATAAGAATATAGCTTGATAACTTTCATCATATGAGTAAAAGAATCTGAACTTTGACCAAGTATGCAAATCAAATTACGGACTCAAAACAGGTCAGGATCAGGGACTAATCTATATGGACCCAATTTGGGTATTTTGTCAAACATATGGTGGGCAGTTTAGTTGCTTAGTTCATATATGAGTTTGGAGTAACGATTCATGTCAGTCCATCACAATAAGAGCTAACATAAATAATCAACTCAACATCGATCATTTCAGACTTTAGATTGATGATGTATGAAGTCTCAGTTCCTGTTTTCATTGCAAAACTATGACCGAGAGTAACAAATATTGAACTCACATTCATCAAGCTTAATTTCTAGCTCCAAACAGTGAGAAAATCCAAGCAACGATGTTTCAGAAATGTCGCCAATGAGATCGGAAGATTAAACGCAAGATAACTCATATGAGCTAGGGTTTATTCAAAAGGTTCAAGAGCCCATACTGACAGAGAAAACCTCCTCTTTTTTTTATCACTTTTTATCTCTTTTTCATTTGTCATGTAATTATTTATTTATTTTTGTTATTTTATTGATATTTTTAATTTTTGTACTTTTACAAGAATGAATACTTGAAGATCTTCCTTTACCAAAAAAAAAAAAAAAAAAATACTTGAAGATCTTTGCTAACATAATAATTTTTGGCCTGTAGAATAATAGCATGTTGTGAGTTACAAATTTTTTAAAAAATGGAGCTCAAAACAACTTCTAATTATTTATTATTTTTGTGGTTCAAAATAGTCTATTATTCTTACAATAGATTAAACAATCACACAAGCATTTCTTATACTTGAATAGTCAACTAAAATGGAGGTGTCAACAAAATCCTCTCCGGAATCTTTCTTGGTAAGCCGATAGCTTTTGTTGTTTATGCTCGTAATGCTTAGGATATTTAGTTTAATGGAATTTCCGGCTGTTTCCGGAAACTAACTCCTACCGCTACTTCTTTGAAATTAATTTTCGAATAGAGACTTCCAATTGTCAAAGACCCACTGATTTTTCTTTCTGTCTTGAACTTATTTTCCTAATTTTGCTTATTTTGTTTGATTTTAATAAGCATAACGGGAGATTAAAATTTCTGCGTCTTTTATTTTTTTCATTATCCTCTCTTAAAAAGGATCCAACTTGAGGGAATATTGGAAATAGGAGTCAACTCTTGGAATAACTTGTCAATCGGGGCAAGATTTGTGCAAGTTCGCTAATTGCGGGTCTACAGATTTCACCGACCTATCATCATCAAAGAGGTAAATTGATGGATGACATTACTCCCTTGAGTGTCTCATGCTCTTCTCAAAAGTCGCTTGTTCTAGTCTTCTTGTCCCCTTCTCAAGTCAACTGCCGTGTTTTAAGCAGCTGATCTCACTTGTTCTAGTCTTCTTGTCCCCTTTCCAAGTCAACTGCCGTGTTTAAGCAGCCGATCTCACAAGACCAGTACAAGGAATTGCCAATAGCAAGGCCCCTGTTTTCACTTTCTTGTGAGGAATCAGACAGCTTCTCCTTCTTTTTCTCCCTCTTCTTCCTGCCGTTCCATTCTGTTCTTGAGCATCGATACCCAAAAAGAAAAGAAATTTCCTATGTTCCAGATTAGAACCATATCGAAATCCTGGGATGGGTCTACACTGCACTCACACACAAGACTTAGTTTGCACGGCTTTCTACATCTTCTTCATTTCCATCTTAGGAGATCCTATCATGTCGTCGTTGGATGAAGTATCATATGAAGACTGCAAACCCAGCAGTTGTGGGGGCAACCACGGTCTGAATATAAGTTATCCCTTTTATATTCCTGGAGGAGGAAGAGAATTATGCGGTTACCCTGGATTTGATATCACTTGTGAAGGAACAAAGCCTACGTATGCTGACTACTCAATTAAAAACATCTCTTACGAGGAGAGCTCCATCGAATTAGCAAGCCTATTGCATAGTCCTTGCTTTCTCCCTCGTCCCTGCCATTTCAATCCCATAGGCATCTTCCTAAAGAACGGTGTTTTTCCTCTTCCTACGCTCCAGTTCTTCTATAACTGCACCGGCCATTTTCATCCTTCCTTCCCAACATCCCCCGTGAATTGTCCATCTAACGCCACGTACAACTCCTCTGTTGCGTTAGTTCCTAATGACACCTTCCATCACCTACGAGAACTCTGCGAGTCATTCTCAATGGTAACAGTACAACTGAAGGGAGGGTTCTCTAATCAAACTATCAAAGATGTCGACTACAAGGAATTGTTGAAGAATGGGCTCCGGTTAAAATGGGATATAACTAACAAGACTTGTACTGGTTGTCAAGAAAGCGGAGGCCGATGTGGAAGATCACGAGACGCAGACTTTGTGTGCTATTGCCCAAATGGAACCAATCATCCCTTGATATGCAACAGTGGCGGCGGTAAGGTTTTTAGAATTAGGAATAAACGGTTTATTCAATAAGTTTGTTATAATTTATTCTCTTCCCTGAACAGAATGTGGTTATCACGATGACACGAGTTTTATAACCGTTAGGAGAAAGATGCACGCCTAGCTTTGTTAATTATGTCTTCTCCCTTCAGGCCTATTTACTTGGCCTATTCCGCTGGCCTTCCCCACTCTCCCAAGTCCCAACTCTAACACAACCATAATAGCCCAAATCGAGGCTGGAATTCACTATGTAATCCTCAAGATGTTACCACGATTTAAGATGTTTCTTCTACTTGTAGCTCTCTACTTTCACAAATCCAAGCAATCTTCACTACACTTCACACTCTATTCTCTAATTACAATCCTCACCTCAGACTTCTACCAAGAAAATAAAGTTACAATTAGATTTGCACACTACACCCAAGAACAAGAGGATGAACACTCAGAGAATAGACTCTTATTCATTTTCCCCCAAATCTACTACTTGGTTGGTTGATTTATAGCCATGAGATCTCAAATGACCATTTGAAATTCAAATCCTACGAGTAGCCTTGATTCTGTCAGCTACAGTCGCAGAACTCACTTTGTAGCTCCATTGAGAGATTTTCCCAAAGTAGTCGATTTTGCTTCTATAGCTTCCTGTCATCCTCGGTTGCCTGCACAACAGAATTTGGTTAATATGATGATATGAATCTTATAACTATTGGAAGGATGATGCATGCGGAGCTATATGAATTGTATCATCTATATTTTTCCAATAAAAATTCTCCGACTGTTATTGCTTTTATGTCGCAGGGAAATTCAAAGCTAGGAGCTTATGTGCATCAATCAGTGCATTTGGTGTCGCTATTATAGTCCTAGCCTATCTTTGTCAACGCAAAATTTCCAAGCAGAAATCCATGATCGTAGGGAGCAGAAAGATGAAATTTCAGGTCAATTTTGAAAATCGTGGAATTCTAGTAACGACAAGGTATTCTTACGCTGACATTAAGACAATGACCAACTCATTCAAAGAAAAACTAGGCGAGGGAGGCTATGGGTGTGTGTACAAAGGGAAGCTCCCAGATGGATATCTCGTGGCTGTGAAAATCCTAAGCAAGCCAAAAGGAGATGGTGAAGATTTCATCAATGAGGTAAACAGCATGAGCAGAACTTCCCATGTCAACATTGTTAAACTACTAGGTTTCTGCTTTCACAAAACCAAAAGGGCCCTTGTCTATGAATACATGCACAACGGATCTCTCGAAAAACTCATATATGAAGAGAACTACTTCAAGCTAGGTTGCGGCCACCTCGGATGGGACACCTTGTATCAAATCTCTCTAGGCATAGCTCAAGGGCTTGAATACTTGCACAAAGGCTGCAACTCAAGAATATTACACTTTGACATAAAGCCGCACAACATTCTTCTCGATGAAAGCTATTGCCCCAAGATTTCCGACTTTGGCCTTGCGAAGATATGCCATCCAGAGAAGAGCACAATCTCACTACTAGGCGCACGAGGGACTGTAGGGTTTATCGCGCCAGAAGTATTTTGCAGGAATATTGGAGGAATATCCCAAAAATCCGATGTGTATAGCTTTGGGATGACAGTGCTTGAAATGGTTGGTGGGAGGAAAAATGTAGTGACCAGAGCAGAGAGAACAAGCGAAATATACTTCCCGCATTGGATTCACAAGCGTCTTGAACTTCAAGAAGAGTTAGGACTGCAAAATGTCACAAGTGAAGGAGACAAAGAGAAAGCTGAAAAGATGGTAATAGTGGGCTTATGGTGCATACAGACTAATCCTTCAATTAGGCCAACAATGAGCGAGGTGGTGGATATGCTAAGAGGTGGTGTTGACTGTTTGCAAGTTCCTCCCAAGCCCTATTTGTCTTCTCCATCAAGATCATCACCAACCACTTCAATGTCCATCGTCGTGTGAAATTTAAGATCGTACTATAAGCACATCTAGCCTTTCAACGCAAGGAACAACTTGTGTACCAAGATACATGAGAATACTTCCGAAATTTTTCTTGTATTTGTTGAACGTGTGATGCCAATGCTAAAGCCGACAGAAGTTATATAAAGCCACGTCATTACTTGTAGAAAGCATCTTAACACGAATTTGCATCTTATGCAGCTAAATTTACATGATGGCAAGACCACCTAGAATTGATTATACTTTTAATTTCATTGGTTTTTGGTTTATGTTACGAACTTACTAGTTTGATAACTATTTTTCCGTGATCATCTTGATCTAATAACTTAATCACAACAAATGAGCAACCTCAAGACCATATAAACATGTGCATTTCTTCTTGAAACAAATTATCAGAACATCAACATAATGGAAAACGTGTCCAAGAAGTCTTAAACTTATTGTACAGCGATTGATTTGATTCTCTATTTTCAATTTTGCCAATTTAATGCTAAACATTATTGTGATTTTTCAATGGAGTTCATCGGGTCAATTTTAATTAAAAATTACTAAAATTGCAGTCTAATCAGGATATCCATTGCTAACATAGACGGTTTTTTATTATTTTTTTTCCTTTTCTTGTTTCTACGTTAGTAGATGGCTATAGGTGAGGGCCATGATGCCCTCACCATATGTTCCCAACATTATATTGGGGTGAGGGCAAGGGCGAGGTTGTTGCGGTCATCACCCGTGGCCGGCGATCGGCAACCAGTGGGAAAATAAGGAATAAAAAAGAAAACAAGAAAAGCAAAGAAAAGAAAGGGACAAAAAGAACAAATTCTAAAATTTAATACAATCATAAGAATTGTTCACATTTGTGCCAACTGTGTCTCATAAAACAACTAACATTGGCTGGACTATTATGTTAGTGATTTTTCGGTCAAAATTAGTTGGATGGACTACATTATAAAATCATCAAAAAAATTTAAACTAAATTAACAAAATTGAAAATTTTAAGTTTGAATTGGCTACGTATAAGGAATTTTTTTGACAATTATCCGGTTAAAATAGACTGGTTATGCCAAAGTCAATCATTTCAAGACGAGGAGGCGGACACTTTCAAGAAAGAGCTGCTGAGGTTGGATTAGCACCCGTGCTTGTTGATAGATTAAGTGGAACGGAAGGCTTGAAGTATCTATTGTCTACTTGGTATGTCACGGCACCTAAAGTTTTCTTATAGCCGTAATCACTTCGCACATTACATTGCAGTTGTGGTGACTACATTCTAAATCTTTTTTTTTCCCTTTGCTCTTATTTGTTGCTCTATTTGAGACGTCGGATATTTTCCTGAGAAAATCTCTCGTGAGCACTGGTTTTCCGAGAGAAATAAGAATATAGCCTACTAACGTGGTGGGCACTTCAGTTGCTAAGTTAATATATGAGTAAAAGAATCTGAACTTTGACCAAGTATGGAAATCAAATGACGGACTCAAAACAGGTCGGGATCAAGGACTAATCTATACGGACTCAATTTGGGCATTTTGTCAAACATGTGGTGGGCACTTCGGTTCCTTACTTTATATATGAGTTTGCAGTAACGATTCACGTCAGTCCATCACAATAAGAGTTAACATAGATATTCAACTCAACATCGATCATTTCAGACTTAAGATTGACGATGTATGAAGTCTCAGTTCCTGTTTTCATTCTAAAACTATGACCGAGAGTAACAAATATTGAACTCACATTCATCAAGCTTAATTTCTAGCTCCGAACAGTGATAAAATCCAAGCAACGATGTTTCAGAAACGTCACCACTGAGATCGCAAGAATTAAACACAAGATAACTTGTATGGCTAAGGTTTACCGAAAAAGAAAACCTCCTTTGTTTGTCTCTTTTTCATTTGTCACGTATTTAATTATTTGCTTTTGTTATTATATTGAATTTTTAATTTTTGTACTTTTACAAGAAGGAATACTTGAAGATTTTTGTTAGTATAACAGTTTTTTGCCTACAATAAGGGTAATAAAGCATGTTGTGAGTTACACATTTTTTAATAAGTGGACACGACAATAACTTATATATATATAGTTCAAAATAGTTTGTTATTCTCCTAATGGATTGAGATAGTCACATAAGCATTTTTCATACTTGAATAGTCAACTAAAACTTAGGTGTGAACAAAATCCTCTCTAGTATCTTTCTTGGATAAGTCGATAGCTTTTGTTGTTTATGCTCATTATGCTTAGGATATTTACCTTAATTGAATTTTTGGCTATTTATGGGAACTAACTCAAATTAATTTTCAAATAGAGAGCTTCAGTTGTCAAAGACCTACCGATTTTTTTTTCTTGAACTTATTTTCCCAATTTTGCTTATTTGGTTTGATTTTAATAAGCATAACAGGAGATAAAAGCTTCCGGGTCTTTAATTTTTTGTATTACCCTCTTGTAAAGGATCCAACTTGAGTGTACATGTGAAAATAAGAGTCAACTCTTGGAAAAACTTGTCAATCGGGGCAAGATTTGTGCAAGTTCGCTAATTACGGGTCTACAAATTTCACCGACCTATGATCATCAAAGAGGTAAAGTGATGGATGACATTGCTCCCTTGAGTGTCTCTACCTAACTCTTCTCAAAAGTCTCTTATTCTAGTCTTCTTGTCCCCTTTCCAAGTCAACTGTCGTGTTTAAGCAATTGCTCTCGTATCCCCTCTCCAAGTCAACTGCCATGTTTAAGGAGCTGCTCTCACAAGACTAGTAGAAGGAATTGCCAATAACAATGGCCTTCTTTTCACTTTCCTGTGAGGAATCAAACAGCTTCTCCTTCTTTTTCTCCATCTTCTTCCTGTTGTTCCTATTTCATCGAAATCTAATCGACGACGAAACATCTTTTCTGAAAGTTGTTCTTTGACTTTTGATGAGAGGAGACAGGTTCTGTAACGACTTTGGACAAGAAATATTCATGTAGATAAGGGATAACTGTAACCTTTTATTTTGAACTTTGAACCAAGTTGTCCATACAAACAATAAGGCTTGAAAATATAATAATTTCCACAACAATACACGTGCACGAATTGTGCTAGAATTTAATTGATGATAAAGCTCGAGAATGTGCAAAGATGTAACGCTGGAATTTAATCGACGTCATGACATCCATGATAGAGATGCACACTAGAATTGAATTGAAGATGAAACATCGAGACAAAGATATGTGTCGGAATTTAATTGATGATACGAATCGGAAAACTACAACAAAGGAAAAATAAAGTGCATGAAAGTTGTGACAACCTGAATTTTCAGAATTTGTTTTCGATTAAATAAATCGGACATTTCATCGAAACGCTAATAGTGCTATTCTCTGAGCTAATCACTCACGAGATAACTGGACTATTTGAGGAAGCAATTAGGAAATCTAAATGCAATTGGACTTGAGAATTCGACCAAGAATCGACTGTTCGACCGTGTTGATCTACAAGGGTCATTATGGCACCGTCAGAGATCGATCATAAATCAGAGATAGGTCAATTCGACTGAGATATGTGATCAAATCATAGGTGATTCCACTTTATTGAAAAATTCTCATCGATCGGCACTAAATTGATTTTCTGTCGTTTTGGTACTCGGTGCCCGTAATTGAAATCTCGATATTTTCGCGACAATCGAGGGTCGCCAATGTGTCGGAAATGTACATTGTGACTCGAGATAAATCGATCACGGGTCAATTGCACTAAAAATTCCTAAAAGCTACCCGATAGACTAGGTCATGCTAAAAGCACACCTGAGTGAAATTAACCGCGAATTTGAACCCGACTTCAGAAATTAAAAGTTATGTGGTGTCACGAGCTATTTGAGGAACGTCGACTCATTCTCCGAAGAATTTTCAGAGATTCCGAGGTTTTTACAGAATATTGATTTGAACGTCGCGGAAAAATAACAGAAATTCGGATTGGCCGAATTGAAGAGATTTTCGACTTGCAAACCGACCTATATGATGAAGGAGACTTGTAGAAATTATGTGGGCTTTTCTACATCAAAATTTGATGTTGAATTTGGGAAAATTGTTAAAGAAATTGGAGACCATAGAGTAAAATTCGGATCAAAGGGAGAAGGCTGCATTTTGACACCTTTTGGATTTAATTAGTGAAAATTGAGCTAGAAAGTATTAGGAGACTATGAAGATAATGTTGAAGGCCTAGTGGGACCAAACAATGATGAATGTGAGATATTTAATTGGATATTTTGGACTTCCTCTCCTCCTTGGCTTCTCCCGCACGACTCCTCCTTCCCGGTACTCCTTCGCTCTCATTTATCTCCCTCAGCGTCTGCCTTCTCTTTCATTTTCGTTCCCTTGGCTGTTTCCCCTTTTTGTCATCCATGCTGCACAACTGCAGCTCCACCGAAGACCACAGCCCCACGATCTCTCTCCTCTCGCCCATCTCCACTGAGTTTTGTCTTCCTACCACCATCATCATCATCCAACATACACCATCATCTAACGCCATCACCATATTTCCTCCCCTCAGCCTTGCGTCTTCAGCTTCTTCGATCAAAGCTTCTCCAAACTTGCTTTGATTGTTGATCCGCCAACTTCCCACCGAAGACCGAATCTGCTTCGCCGAGAGTCGTCCAACGCCTCCACCGAAGCCTCCTCTTCACGCATCTTCATCTCTATTTCGCTTCTTGGCTGCCAGCACACTCGTTCGGTCAACAAACGAACCACCGAAGCCCTGGTTGACCGACTTCCACGAAGCCCCAGTCCACCGAACACTTCTCAGCTTTGGTCTTCACTCCCGCAGCTCCTTAAACGTGCGCGTCGTCCTCCATTTTCCTTCGTGCAGCTCGTCCACCGAAGCTACTCCATTTGACGCCCGCATCTTCGAGCTCCGCGAGATTTCAGCGAAGTCTGAAGTCAGGCCCACGGGAATTTTGGCCCACTTTCACCCCGTGAGATTCAAGCCCAATTCAGTTTTGGTTTCAGCCTATCTCAGTTCATTAAGTTAGGGTGCGTTTGTTTGTGTTTTGTTTAAAAATCGTTAGGGAACGAAATAGAAAAAAGTGTTTCGTTCTAGGAAACAATTTTTTAATAAAAAACGCGTTCGGTAAATTTGTTCCGGGGAACAAAAATAAATAAAAACACGTTTGGTAAATTTGTATAATTTTTTATTTCTTTTTTTTTTTTTTATTTTTTATTTTTTCTTCTTTTGGCCGGTCGCCGGCCTCGGCCATGGCCGGCGACCGGCCGACGAGGGCCGCGCCCTCGCCCGGGCACAACGAGGCTCGCCGGCCCTCGGCGGCCGAGCCTCGCCGGCCGGCCGGGCGAGCTCGACCTCACCAGATCGGGGGCGAGATCGAGCTCGCCCAACGGCGGCGAGGCCGAGCCTTGAGCTCGCCCGGATCCAGCGAGGCCGAGCTTGCCCGGCGGCCGGCGAGGCTTGGCCTCGCCGCGGCCGGCGAGCCTCGCCGTGCCGGGCGAGGCCGCCGTCGCCCGGCGACCGGCGAAAGAAAAAGGAAAGAAAATAAGAAGAAAAAGAAGAAGAAACAAAAAAGTGTTTAATTTGTGTTTCATTTACATTTTTTTTTTGTTTGGGAACGAAAAAAAAAAAAAACGGAAATTTTGTTCTTGAGAACGAAATAGGGTGCAGCCAAACGCACCCTTAGTCCAGCAAATTCAGCCCATTTGAAGCTTAGCCCAACAAGGCCCAGCAGCTCCTTTAAGCCCAAGTCCAGTAGCCTATCTTGAAGTAAGCTCAGTCCGGTGAAGCCCGGCCCGTTTCAGCAACAAATCTTAGTTGGGCTGAGATTTGTTGGGCCCGTTTTAGGCCCGGCCCAAGTTTGTTGACACCGCCGAAAATTTTGATTTCGGCCGCTGTCACGCCGTCGTTGTGGTGAACCGTTTCCACAATTAACCGGTGAGTTTATACTCTAAACTTTGCTTAGTAGGCTAATAACGTTTAAGGGGTATTAGATTTATTTTATTAGGAATTAGGTGGTTAGTTAGATTAAATTAGAAATTGAATTATTTAATTGAGCATGTTAGGTGGTTAGCATGATTTAGCTAAGGCCTAAATAAATTGTACTTTTTATCTAGAAGGGTTCGGGAATTTCTCCAAGTCCATCTTGGTTATTAATTTAATGATTTTGGCCTAGGTTAGTATTTTTAGAATTTAAAATGATGTATTTAATTAATTTCAATAATTATTTAATTATTAAATATTTTCCAGAATTTAGGCTAAGATAGCCGGTGACCGGAATTTTGTGTTGATTGCAATTGTGTGGTTAAATTCTGCAATTGAGTGTTAAATTATGCAAATTGACGCTGATTGGATCTTGGTATTTAATTCCAAAATTTGTGAATTTCCAATATTTATTCAGAAAATCCCAGGTGTCAGATTTTGGCACCGAAAATAGTTTTTTGTACCATTTGAAATAGTGAGATTTCAAAAAGGAATAATATCAATTTTCTAGGTCAAGTTGATTGTGTATCCACGCACGAGTAATTTCATGTAATTTCTAATACGAAGAAAAATGCCAAGCTCACCATTTTAATTGAAGCATTTGAGTGCAATGCACGGTGCCCTGGGCCATATTTGAGTGATCATGTGTTGGTTAAGAGAAATCGTCCTAGGCTATTGAACTGGACGTTATCCTTATTTGGGATACCCCCTGAACAACGGGAAGCCAGTTGCAGTTGATTCTGGACCCTATGCTCCTTCGGGAAAGCCATTTGATAAAGAGACGTGCCGTGCTCAATGGGGTGAAACGATGTCTGGCAATGCCAGAAGACCGCTGAACAGAGAGTAGGCCGTACTATATGCCGAGATCAAAACTAGGAACGCATGATTAATTGAGTGTGGCGTTTCAGTTATTGGAGCTTATTGTTGCTCATGCTCTCATGTTGTCTATGATATAAATTGTACTAACTTGCAGGGTGGAACTGAGACGACGTAAGTCCTATATGCTAAGTGTGTGATTGTGTGGTTAGGACACTTCTGGCCGTATTTCCCTTCTAATTGGGGTTTAGAGCTTAGACTCGCTGGGATGATATCTCACCATGTTGTGAGACAACATTTTCAGGGTCGTCGAGTGGAGGACCTGGAGCTGAGAGGAGGTGATCGAAAGCGTAGGTCAGTTAGGACTGCTTCTTTTTGGAAGGCCAGTCTTTTGTAGTCTTTTGGCCATAGACTTTTGTATATGACTCAGTATGAATATAAAAGCATGTTTGCTTATGAATTCGTATCTTGCTTTTCTATCCCGAGATGATTACTATCAGGGGATTTCTTTTCGCTTCCACATGTGCAATAAAATGGAAAGGGTCAGCGACTCGTCCTAGGAAGTCGCAAATTATTATCGACCAGATAGGGATGGGCACGTGCTCGGAGTTCGGGGCGTGACAAAAGTAAAGATAATAAAATATTACATTTTGATTGTTAAGGGAGCCTCTTCCAATTGATAGAATTTGGTCTTTATATACCTTTTATCATAACTATATGGGAGCAATTTCTTTGTGGTTGAATTATAGTTTTACATTTCCGAAAATAATGGTCCCATATTCCCACATTATCAACTCCCTTCAAAATAGTAGCCTTATCTTGAAGGAATTGCTTAATTCCTATGTAGTTAATTCCCTTCCAACATGAAAGGGGGAGGTGAGGGGGTCAAATCCCCACCTTTTCATGGGGAGATGGGGTGGGGACGCATAAATTTCAGGAGTGGGTTTCGACTCCCACGCCCTGCAAAAAGTAGAGCAAAAGTCTGAGAGTGAGTGCAGAATAGGAATAGAGTATAACTGATAAAAAAAAAAAAATCCCTTCAAAATAGTAGCCTCATTTTCCATTTTCTCATAACTATTCGCTACGATCTCCTTAATGGATTTACACGTGCCTTAGCCTTAAATGCAATCTTCTAAATTGATCATATACATATAATATCGACCAATCTTCAATCCATTAAATTGGCTTCCTCTACAGATGATCAAATATGCCCGGATAGTATATTCTCCACGCTTTTCCCTTTTTTCTTCATTAGTTTTGACGGTTGCATATGATATTATGGAGTCCACTTTTGTTGCTTTCGAACAATCATCACATATCAATAATAACTAAATATCGAGCACTTGTAGGTGTCAACAGTTCCATTTTGTTCTAGAGCATTGATACCAAAAAAGAAAAGAAATTTCCTATGTTCGAGACTAGAACCATATTGAAACCCCGGGATGAGTCTACATTGCACTCACACACGAGACTTAGTTTGCCGAACATTCTTCATCTTCTTCATTTCCATCTTAAAATATCCCATCGCATCGTCGTCTAGTGAAGTGTCATACGAAGTGTGCAAACCGTGCAGTTGTGGGGTCAATCACCATTCAGACATGAGCTATCCCTTTTTCATTCATGAAGAAGGAAGAGAATTTTGCAATTACCCAAGATTTGAGATCTCTTGTAATGGAACAAAAACTACGTATGCTCACCACTCAATTGAAAGCATTTCCTACGATGAGAGTTTGGTCAATTTAGCAATCCAAATGGATACTTCTTGCTTTGCTCCTGGTCTCTTCACTTTCACTCCCATAAACATCTTCCTAAGCAAAAGTTTCTCTCTTCATCCTATACTCTCATTCTTCCTTAACCACACCGAATCTTCTTTTCCCTTCCCAACATCCCACATGAGTTGTACTTTTAACGCCATGTACAACCCTTTGTTGTGTTACTTCCTGATGGCACCTTCCAACATCATAGTAGATCCTCCGGGTCACTTTCAGTGGTACCAGTACAACTGGAGGGAGGGTTCTCAAATCAAACTATGACAGATGTCGACTATATGGAGTTGTTGAAGAATAGGTTCCGGTTAAAATGAGATTCAATAACTGACAAGAGTTGTACCGCTCGTCAAGAAGGTGGAGGCCGATGTGGACGATCACGAGACAGAGGCTTTCTGTGCTATTGCCCACATGGAACCAATCATCCTAGGGACTTCAACAGTGGCGGCAGTAAAGATTTTAGAATTAGGAATTACTAGTCATGCAATAAGTTCCTCATAAATTATTTTCTTCCCTGAATAGAATGCGGTTATTATGATGATACGAATCTTCCAACTGTCAGCAGGAACGTGCACGCTGAGCTTCATAAGTTGTATCATCTCCTCTTTCCAATAAAATTTTCCGTTGCTTTTATGTCGCAGGGAAAGGGAAAGCTAGGAGCTTACTGCAGCAAGGTGCTCTTGGTAAGTAGTAAATCAAATTTCTTACGCGTGCTGACGAATTAAAGTGAAGACATTTGTACAATATTTAACATAAAGTAGGACTACTAAAACGCCAGGAAAATGATTGTTCTATGCTTTTTATGTCCTTTGGTTACACAGGTGCATCAATTTGTGCATGTGGTGTCGCTATGATAGTCCTAGCCTATTTTCGTCAACAAAATATTTCCAATCCGAAATCCGTGATCACAAGGAGCATAAATATGAATAACAGTCATAAATTTGAGATCATTTTCAAAATCGTGGAATTTTAGTAACGGGAAGATATTATTATGCTGACAATAAGAGAATGACCAATTCATTCAAAGTAAAACTAGGCTAGGGAGGCTATGGCTGCGTTTACAAAGGGAAGCTCTCATATGGTCATCTCATGGTAGTGAAAATCCTAAGTAAGCTAAAAGGAGATGGTTAAGACTTCATCAATGAGGTCAACATCATGAGCATAACTTCCCATGTCAACATTGTTAATATGCTAGGTTTCTGCTTTCACAAAACCAAAAGAACTCTTGTCTATGATTACATGCCTAGTGGATCTCTGGAGAAACTCATATACGAGAAGAGAACTACAACAAGCTAGGTTGCCACCATCTTGGATAGAAGACCTTGTACCAAATCTCTCTAGGCATAGCTCAAGCACTCAAATACTTGCACCAAGGCTGCAACTTGAGAATATTACCCTTCGACATAAAGCTGCACAACATTCTTCTTGATGTAAACCATTGCCCCAAGATTTTCGACTTTGGCCCTGCAATGATAGGCCATCAAGAGGAGAGCACGATCTCACTACTTGGCACGTGAAGGACTGCAGGGTTTATCGCACCAGAAGTATTTTACAGGAACGTTGGAGGAATAACCCAAAAATCAAATGTGTATACCTTTGGGATGATAGTGCTTGGAATGGTTGGTGGGAGAAAAAATATAGTGACTAGAGTAGAGAGAACTGGTGAATAGACTTCCCGCGTTGGATACACAAGCATCTTTAACTTCAAGAAGAGATTGGACTATAGAATGTCACAAGTGAAGGCGATGGAGAAAAAGCTAGGAAAATGGTAATAGTGAGCTTGTGCTGCACATAGACTAATCCCTCAATTAGGCCAACAACAAGTGAGGTGGTGGATATACTAAGATGCAATGTTGACTGCTTGCCAGTTCCTCCCAAGCCTTATCTATCTTCTCCATCAAGATCATCACCAACCACTTCAATATCCATGGTTGTGTAAAACGTGAGTTCATCCATGTAGCACATCTAGCCTTTCAATCCAATGAGCAACTTGCTTACAAAGATAGTTAGCATAGAATGCGTCCGCAATTTTTCTTGACTTATATTTTGAATGGATTGCTTAAAACCTAGAGTGTTAATACTTAACACGGAGGGACACTTAAGTGCCAAAAGTTAGGAGAGTAATACTTAAGTGCCAAAATCAAAGCAAAATGAATCATTTAAGTACCAACAGCGAGAAAATCCAGTCAAAATATTAACACATTGATGTGGCTAGACAAGTGCAAAAATGACGTCGTTTTGCTGCTGACGAGGGTAAATAATTAATATAAAAATTAATTAAATTAAATCTAAAACTAAATTTATTTAAGAGAGAGAGGGTGGGGGGGATGGAGATTGCAAGTGGTGAGGCCCTCGCCATCGCCTCCCGCCATCACCAGGAAGTGCCAGCGATGGTGGGGGGAGGATCGGCCTTGGTTGCCGAGCCCTAGCCAAAGGCCAACAACCCTGGTCAACGGGAGGTGAGGGCTTGCGAGCCCTCACCCAGATCTAGGGTGAAGGTCGCAGCCCTCCTCTAAATCCAACAAGGGTTTTCGGCCCTCGCTCGGCCAAGCCAAGGGTCGCTACCCACTGGGTGGTTGCCCTAACCAACGACAATCCTTAGCTTGGCCGAGTAAGGGCTGCCGACCCTCACCGAATCTGGAGGAGGGCCGCAACCCTTGGCCTAGAGCTAGGTGAGGGCTCACAGACCCTCGCCTCTCGTTGGCCAAAGCCTTCCCACCACCGATTTTGGCCTTCCCAACGACAGCGGGGAGGGCTGAGCCCTCGTCACCTACAACTATTCATCTTCTTCCTTCCTTTTTTTTTTTTTTTTTTTTTAATTGTTTATAATTTAATTTAACTATTTTTATATTAAAATCAAATCTGTGCCAAAACGACTTCGTTTTGGCATTTCTTTATTGAGTTAGCTCTCGACGAGCCACGTAGGAGAGCAAAATTAATATAAAAAAATTGCCACGTAGGATTTTTGACGGGGTTCGCCGGAGGTGGCACTCAAATGTCTCATTTTTTAAAAGAAAATAGTATTTAAGTGTCACTTTCCCAACTTTTGACACTTAAATGTCCCGTCGTGTTAAGTTTTGACACTTGAAGTGTACTTTTGCCATTTTAAATGTATTCATTACCAATTATAAAGCCGATAGAAGTTATATAAAGCCATGTCATTAATTGCAGAAAGCATCTCAACACGAATTTGCATCTTATGCAACTGAATGTACATGATGGCAAGACCATCTAGAACTTAATATGTTTTTCAATTCCTTGATTTTCAATTTCATTATAGACTTAATAATTTCATAACTATTCTTTCACGATCATCTTGCTCTTATCATTGGATCATGATAAATGAGCAACCTCAGACTATATAAGCATGTGTGTTTCTTCTTGAAACAAATTATTAGCACATCCACAAAATGGGAAAAGTGTCCAAAAAGTTCTAAAATTGAAGTACAGCGGCGGATTTAGTACTAAATTTTCAGTCTTGCCAATTTAATGCTATACCTTATGATGATTTTTCAATATAGTCAATTTGATTAATTTTGTTTAAAAATTGCTAACATTGTGGCTTAGTGAGGATGTCTAGTGCTACCATAGACGATTTTTATAAGTTTTTTTTCTTTTTTTAATCTCTTTTCTTTCTTTCTTTTTTCTTATTTATACGCCAGTCATTGGCTATAGGCAAGGGCCGTGGTGTCCTCACCATATGTTCCCAACATTTTATTGAGGTGAGGGTGAGGGTGAGGGTAGGGGTGTCGCAATCCTCAATTGTCCATTTTTATCTCAATGCACCATGAATACTGCAAAGTTCGACGAGTAGCTTTAAGCTCTAGTTTTTCTTCATCTTGGTTTCACCAACATTGTCTACATGTCAAAGCCATGACTCTTGCGTGTACGAGAAATAGTGAAGGCCTGCCAATAAGAACATATTTATGCAGACAGCTAGGCTCTAACATTCAATTTGGAGACGAGACACTTTTCACGCTATAACTTTTAAAATAATTGGTGGCCAACCCATAAAATTTTATATTATAATATTTAAATATTAAATCATGATTTTAGCTAAAGACCACAATGTTTCACACGGTGCCAAAGCATTCAAATTTTTTAAGGTCCCTTATTTGCCTTCCTTATTGAATCTTTTGACACTTAATTTTAGGCCAAGGTCTACCCTACAAATATTTAAAATATCAAATCATACTCTTGTGTAACCATTTTAGCTTTTATAATAGTTTACAATAGACACGCAAAATTTTACAATCTTTAAACCTGTCTTATAGGCAAGGAAGACAAGTTTTAGAGTTAATGTTGAGATGGAGACCAACAATGCTCAATCAGCGAGGATTCTCCCAAGCTCTTAACTCACATGACACTAAGATTTTCATTTTAATTTGATTAACCCTATAACAATTTCATATGAGGAGTCACTATTAGTCTATTGTGGTCTACTGAAAACCAAGTGAGGTATGAGGGTATAACTTACTTGCTACACAACCTGAGATCTTGAGTCAGGTACTTGATTACACTAGAAAGCTAACTTTTGGTATCCAAACTTGATTATTTGTCGACTAATGTGTTCATGTAGTCTTTTAACTAAATTTTGAATCTAAAGGTTTTTGGCTGTGTTGATTCAATGTTGTTGTATTTATTATGGTCTAAAAATGTAACCTAACCATTCAGCTAAACATGAGCAAATCACAATTCAAAAAAAGCAATACAAAAGCATCTCAATCATTTCATCAAATATTGTAATGAAAGGACGAGTAAGAGAAAAAGTACAATAAAATATCCCAATAGAAGTCGGGCAAAAAATATTCCATGGCCTTGTTATTAAGCCTTAGGGCAATAAATCCCATGAGGAAATTTCAAATCAAATTCAATTTTCTAAGGAAACTAACTTTCCTATATCCAAACTAGGGAAATTTATCTAAATCATGTGGGTACCGTCTCAGTAAAACCAAACTAATTATAATGCTAAAATCTAACAATCAAGGCCTATTTTCCGACCCAAAAAAAAAAAAAAAACAATCAAGGCCTATTTTACATTTTTTAAATATTTTTCGAAGTTTTATAATATTTTTATATTATATTCTGGAAAATTGGGACTCGCCTTGGGCCTGGTCCGAAGATGGGCCACACGGCTGATCTCTCCGGTCTAGGCTACTTGGGAATAATTTGGGTTTTTATATTCAGCCATCTCCAATTCTAACCTTTCTGAGCCCAAATCATTTAAGCCCATTTTTATCACAAGCCAACACTAATCCTTTTGTTGTAACAACTATACGAAGTTCCATTCTCAAAACAATTGAACTCAGCCCATACTACGCGTATTTTTCATTATAGGCCCTATCTGTCAGTTTTATACTTGTTAAATGCGTTTTTCTCTATTTTTTTTTTTAAAATCTTTCTAATTCTTTTCTTCTCATCGTCTTCCTCGTGATACTGCCTTCATCGTCCTCCTCATAGTACTGACAACAACCAGAACACAATCAAATATCTGTCTACCAAATCATCAAAGCGTGAAACATATATTCATCTCCGTTAATTTATTTCTACTTGTTATCAAACCTCCACCGTCGTCCGCCAAATGGTCACCAACAAACGCCGGCCACAGCTTCCACTGACGCAGAGAACAAAAACGGGGACCTCGATCGGATAAAAGGACGTGATGAACAAATCGGGACAGTTGAGCTCAAAAATAAACCCTCGGGCTGTCGATTTTTGAGCGGTTCCTCGCCGATGACCGCCATTCAATGCAGCTGGAAGAATTATTAACACTGAGCAAATACCATCAAAAAGAAATTGTTCAGATTTGATCTGGGTGGAGATAAAATACGGTAGAAAATCATGCGTAGCCATCAACAAAGAGTTGCAATCATGTGTGACATATCATTATACACTCAAAATAGGTCGGGATCAAGGACCAATCTATACGGACTCCATTTGGGCATTTTGTCGAACATAGGGTGGGCAGTTTAGTTGCTTAGTTTATATGTGAGTTTATGGGAACGATTCATTTCGTTCCATCACAATAAGCACTAACAGATGCTCAAATCATCAACTCAGCCTCGACCATTTCAGATTTTAGAGTGACAAATGTTGAACACACCTTTATCAAGCTTGATTTCTAGCTCGGAACAGCGAGAAAATCCAAGCAAGGACGTTCCAAAAATGTCGCCAGAGAGGAAGTTTATATCGAAGAATTAAACGGGAGATAACTTTTGTGGGCTAAGGTTTATTCAAAAGGTTCAAGAGCCCAACTGCGAAAGAAAACATCTCTTTTCATCACTTTTTGTCTGTTTTTTATTTGTTATGTATTTATTTATTTATTTATGTTATTGTCTTGCCATTTTTTATTTCTGTACTTTTGTAAGAATGAATACTTGAATTGTCAATTAATATTTAGGTGTTAACAAAACCCTCTCAAAAAACTTTTTGGGATAGGCTAATAGATTTTGTTATTCGTGCTCCTTGTGCTTAGGATGTTTACTTGAATTTCTGGTTGTTTCCTGAAACTAACTCCTATTGTTACTTCTTTGAAATTAATTTGTGAATGGAGACCTTTAATTGTCAAAGATCCATTGATTTTTTTTCTTTCTTGAATTTGTTTTTCTAATTTTCCTTATTTGGTTTGATTTTAATAAGCATAGCATGGGATAAATGTCTGTTTTTTTTTTTTTTTTTTTTTTTCATTATCCTCTTTTCAAGGATCCAACTTGAGGGCATACATAAAAAAAGGAGTAAACTCTTGGAATAACTTGTCAATCGGGGCTGGATCTGTGCAAGTTCACTAATCGCAGGTGTTCACATTTCACCGACCTATCATCATGAAGGAGTGAAAGTAATAGATGACATTGCTCCCTCCCTTGGACGTCTCTACCTGGCTCTTCTCAAAAGTCTTTTGTTCTAGTCTTCCTGTCCTCTTTTCCAAGTCAACTGCCGTGTTTGAGCTGCTAATCTGACAAGACTAGTAGGAGTTTCCAAAGAAAAGGGCCTTCTTTTCGCCTTTTTGTGAGGAATCACACAGACTTCTTCTTCATGCCATCCCGTTCCATCCAGAGCATTGATACCTGGAAAAAAAAAAAAAAAAAAAAAAAAACATAAACCATATCGAAATCTTGGGATGGGTCTACGCTGCACTCACACACAAGGCTTAGGTTGCACGGCTTTCTGCATCTTCTTCATTTCCATCTTAGGAGATTCTATCGCGTCGTCATTGGCTAAAGTGTCATATGAAGAGTGCAAACCCAGCAGTTGTGAGGGCAACCACCATCTGAATATAAGGTATCCCTTTTATATTTCAGGAAAAGGAAGAGATTTATGCGGTTACCCCGGATTTGATATCACTTGTGATGGAACAAAACCTATGTATGCTCGCTTCTCAGTTAAAAACATCTCTTATGAGGAGAGCTCCATCGAATTGGTAAGCCAATTGGATAATTCTTGCTTTGTTCCTCGTCCTTTGACTTTCGGTCCCACAAACATCTTCCTAAACAAAGTGTTTCTGCTCATCCTACGCTCAAGTTCTTCTGTAACTGCACTGGCCCTATTTCTTTTTCCTTACCAACATCCCTCGTGAGTTGTCCTTCTAACGCCACATACAACTCATCTGTTGCGTTACTCCCTAATGGCAACTTCCATCCCCGAAGTGGACCCTGCGGGTCATGGTCAATGGTACCAGTAGAACTGAAGGGAGGGTTCGCTAATCAAACTATCAAAGATGTCAACTACAAGGAATTGTTGAAGAACGGATTCCGGTTAAAATGGGATTTACTAACTGACAAGAGTTGTATTGGTTGTCAAGAAAGCGGAGGCCGATGTGGACGATCACAAGACACAGACTTTCTGTGCTATTGCCCAAATGGAACCAATCATCCCTCGATCTGCAACAGTGGCGGTAAGGTTTTTAGAATTAGGAATAAACGGTTTATGCAATAAGTTTGTCATGATTTATTCTCTTCCCTGAACAGAATGTGGTTATTATTACGTTGATACAAGTTTTATACGTGTTAGAAGGACGATGCACGCCTAGCTTTGCTAATTATATCTTCTCTCTTCAGGCCAAGTCAAGGCTGGAATTCACTACGTTATCCTTGAGATGTTAGGAGGACGATGCAAGTTTTATAAGTGTTAGGAGGATGATGCACGCCTAGCTTTGCTAATTATATCCTCTCCCAACTCTAATACAACTATAATAGCCCAAATCAAGGCTGGAATTCACTTCGTTATCCTCAAGATGTTACCGTGATCAAAGATGTGTCTTCTACTTGTAGCTCTCTACTTTTACAAAGAAATCTCCACTATCCTTCACACTCCTTTCTCTAATTACAATCCTCAGACTTCTACGGAAAAAAAAAAAAATTACAATTAGGGTTACACACTACACCCAAGAACAACAAGAGGATGAACACTCAGAGCATAGACTCTTATTCATTTTCCCCCAAATCTACTACTTGGTTGGTTGATTTATAGCCATGAGATCTCAGATGACCATTTGAAATTCAAATCCTAAGAGGGGCCTTGATTCCGTCATCTACTATCACAGAACTCACTTTGTAGCTCCATGGAGAGATTTGCCCAAAGTAGTCCATTCTGCTTCTTTAGCTGCCTGTCATCCAACGTTGCATGCACAAATATGGTAAACGGTTTTGATCTTCTCTAGTCCGCTTTTTTGTGGATTCCAATACCTAAGATCATTTGTACAACACCAATTTGAATTCAAATTACATTTATAAAGAATCTTCGTCTTCCCTTCATGATTGTAGAGGCTTATAGTAGAACCAATACTCCATCTATAAGCGAGAACACTTTGTGCATTCAGGTTCATCTGAGCTTCTACGCACCCAAAATTGTTTGCTTACAACATTTAGGCACTTTCAAGCATATTGACGTCTTTATGTTCTATAGACTGTTCACTATTTATTTCATCCATCAAAACTCTTTGACGACCACATGCCCTCTAGTTTGTAAAAGTTTTGCATGGTCCAACCAAGGTCAGTGATGACTTCATGTCATTTGTTTTGTTCCTCTTCTATTGGTCCATTCCAATCCTTTTTGGCGATCACACGTCCTCTAGTTTATCCTTTTGAACATTGACATATTCCTTGTCTAATGACTTGTTCGCCATTTGCAACGTGCATCCAGCTATCAACATATATCGCGTCCAATAGTTTGTTCATCTTTTAGAGCAAAAGTTGTTCTACACTCTTAAGATGTCCTATTGCTAACACCATCTTCATATGAATCTACCAGTATGGTCTGCACACTCAATTGCAGATGTTAGCATACTTAAAATGTTTTGTCTTCCTCAAAATATTATAGGCCTCTTTCCTAAAAGAATGACTTGAGGGACTGGACACAATTGCACTTAATCATAGAAATCCCACGCCATAGCTCTATGGGCATTGCTCACATTTAACTTATCAATTTCCGCTACTCATTTTGGCTTTCCTTGGGTGGGATAATACACAATCGGCATACATGTTTTCTTTCTATGCTAAGTTATCATTTCGCATTGGTGCAACCTCATGAATACTTTTGCAGAACCTTTAGAACGGAGATCTTATGAAAATTGAACTGACTTTTTCATGTCAGGAAGATGAATATATAGGACTCTTTGTGCCAATAAAAGGCTCAAGTGGTTGACACGCCTCATTATGAATGGCATACATAAGTTACCCTACTTTATATTTTGAACTTGATCTGCTGTTCACGTTGGGATAGGTTGTGCATCAATTTTAGATCAGATAGGATTCTGAGGAAACTACAGGCTGTGCTATTCTCCCTTTTATTATTCTCTACGTAAAGTTGATTTATGAACTCTATGGAGGCTATATTGGCATCCTTTCCCTCAGTTGACCAATCTGCTTTTTGATGCAGGAAAAAGGAGTTTGCGGTGGAAGATAGGACTAGGTGACTTCCTTTTTCTTAGTTTCTCGTCTGCTATCACATTGCCATTGCTCACGAGAACAAATCAAAGTATAGCTAGGACAATCTGCTCCCTGCTTGACATGATAAAACAACAAAAACAGGATCACCTTATTGCAGAAGTATCCTTTCTGGTTTTTACTGCAAACCAATCAAACAATGCTGATCAAATCAAAGTCGGCTGTAGTAAAATCTTCTTACTTCGTCTCAAGATCTCAACTATCCGTCCATGCTTCCAGCCAACATAATTTATATGTCCTAGGAAACGGCATAAAAGTTAAAAGCATTTTCCTACATAGGACACTGATTAATTATCTCCTGGTGCATCAGGTATTGGAATCGGAAGCTTGGCCATCGCCCTGTTGTCCTATATGATCTACTTGAAGAAGAAGAATGCTTCTTTGAAGTCCCGTTTGAGAAACAGCACCTCACATCCTCAGTCCAATTCAGACATGGAAGAGTGCAATGTCTACTTTGAAGTCCCCATTTTCAATAGTACCGAACTTGAAGGAGCCACAAACAACTTCGCTGCTTCCAATGAACTAGGAGACGGAGGTTTTGGAACTGTCTACTACGGTAAGAAAATGTTTCTTCACTTTTCCTCCAAGGGATCTTCAACTGAAAGACAATTTCTACAATGTTCTTAACAGGAAAAATTCGAGATGGCCGGGAAGTAGCAGTGAAGCGCCTATACGAGCGTAACTATCGTAGGGTAAAGCAGTTCATGAATGAGGTAGAGATCCTAACCCGTTTGCAACACAAAAACCTTGTGTCTCTATACGGTTGCACTTCTCGCCACAGCCGTGAGCTTCTACTTGTCTATGAGTACATCTCTAATGGCACTGTTGCCGATCATATCCATGGCCAGCGAGCAAACTCTTCTACTCCATTGCCTTGGCAAATCCGTATGGGCATAGCCATAGAGACTGCTACTGCATTGGCTTATCTCCACGCTTCTGACATTGTCCACCGTGACGTGAAAACAAATAACATTCTTCTCGACAAGAATTTTGGGGTTAAAGTTGCGGATTTTGGGCTTTCGAGGCTATTCCCCATCAATGTCTCTCATATCTCAACAGCTCCTCAAGGGACTCCAGGTTATGTGGACCCTGAGTACCATCGGTGCTACCAGCTCATGGAGAAGGGTGACGTCTATAGCTTCGGAGTTGTTCTGATCGAGCTTGTATCATCCAAGCCAGCTGTGGACATAAGCAGAGAAAGGGACGAGATTAATTTGGCTGACTTCGCTATTAACAAGATTAAAAAATGCGCTTTTGGTGAATTGATTGACCCAAATCTAGGATTTGAGTCAGATAGCGAAATCAATAGGATGACGACTTCGGTGGCTGAGTTAGCTTTCCTGTGCTTGCAACAGGATAAGGAAATGAGACCTCCAATGGATGAGGTTCTGGAGGAACTGAAGGCGATTGCATGCAATGAGAATGCTGCAGACATATTTGCTTATGCGGATGAGGGTGAAAATGTCCTTGCTCCATCTCCTTCGCATTACGACGATTCCCAGCTACTGAAGAATATGCAGTTGACCCATTCTCCAGTTTCTGTGACTCAAAAATGGGGTAGCAGCGGCAGTTCTACTCCTGGTGTTGATAATTAGATTATCCCTGTAGCCTCTTGTCACATGCTTTGCGCACACGTCAATGCAACTGCAAGTAAGCAGTCATATATATTGAGATATTACTGATTTGAGTGCTGAAGGTATGGACATGGTAATAAAGCATTAATGTCAATCTGGCTTGCGCATTATATTGAACCATATATAGGTTATTTAGTTTATCTATTGTTTCGTTACCCCTTAAAAAGTTTCCAACACGAGACATGAATATATTGGTTGGCCGAAAAAAAGAACGGCCTATAAACATGAGTAGATTAAACACATAAATAACTATTACAGGGAAGTCTTTAGAGACCATCTTTCTTTGTGGTTGGTTGTGACTTATACTGAACTTCTGTGATACAATCATTCAAGCTTACGACCATGGTGACTTGCCATGTGACGGCATGTATATTAGGTCTCTTCGCTAAAGTGAAAATGGGGTGAAAAAGGGAAAGATGGGGATAACTATTATGGTTGATGTTAAATTCAAAGTTTTGTCCACTTGGACTAAGCCGTCCACACTCTCTTTCCTTTCCGCAGGACCAGGAGATTGGATACTTCAAATTGCAAATCCAAGTTTGTCTATGGTTCAATTCGATGTTGTATAAAGGAAAATTATTCTGATAAAGACCTTCCTTAATAATATTATCGTGACTCTCAAAGTCATGCTCGGTCACAATACCAAATCAAATATAAGAAGTGGTAATCAAAATAAAGATAATAACAAACAGAGGGTCCAATAGTAGGTAGAACTTAATATTCTTTCCATGACCCCCTTTAATTGACATAGATTGGAGAAATAATTTTTGAAGAGGAAATCTATACAGTGGCAATAAAGGTAACTTACCTATCAGCTTCTTTCAATTGATTTGAATCCATTAATTGAAGGGAGCCATTTTGCTATATCCAGTTAATCAATAATTTCAATTTTAACTTGGCCAAATGATTTTGGTGTTTTCACATGAATTAGGTACCTAGAAAAGAGAATACCCATCCTAATAGTTTCGACGCAATCATTAAATCAAAATCCCACTAGCTGCAACCTTCCCTTGCAATGTCACCACTCTCGATCCTCAATGAGACATCTTCAAAAATTTCCCCTATTCTCTTCTAGCGATTGTCGTCCTGCCCGTGAGCCATTCGGATAGACCAGCATAAAGTCATCCGCAGGCGAGGGATGACGCACATTGTAATATTTGCCTCAGGGGTTGAAATGTCAACAAAAAGGGAGAAGAAAAGGCACGCTCGGCACAAGGAGACCCAGAGCTCGCGCGAGGAAGGAAAGAAAAAGAAAGGAAAAAAGCGAAAAGTAAAAGCGTTATGCGGGTACATGCCACAGAACCTCACCAAGCCGAATCAATTACATATCTCAATGTCCAATAAGTGATTGTGCCCTCTGTTCATTTATTCGGAGTAGTTTTCAGAGTTCGTATATTCAAAGTTATGTGAAAATCGAACCGTGAAGTCCGATTTTTGAGTTGTGAAGCTTCGAGATTTCATGGGAGTGATGGATAATGGCATCGTGGAGCTGTGAGTTTGACGAGAGTCATTTAAAAGCAAGGTTTTGTTGAGGTGAGGTTTGTTTAGGTTTGAGTAATCACTTCGAATAAGCGAGTTGTTAGCGCGTAAGAGTTATTTTGTTAGCATTTGGGCCATTTTGTAATTGAAGTAGAATTTTATTTGATTTATGATGGTATACGAAATGTATCTTGGTTTACAAAATAACACTTGAAATCATTTGGGGAATGCATTGTGATATATAAAATGATTTCTACATTTGGCTTTGTGAATTAAGGAAGATGTTATGGATTGATGTCGCTATGAGCCCAATGCTAAGGCCAATAGAGTTTACATGCAGAAAGCATCTTAACATGAATTTGCATCTTATGCAGCTGAATGTACATAACGGCAAGACCACCTAGAATTCATTATGTTTTAAATTTCATTGGTTTCCGGTTTCGTTACAGACTTACTAATTTCATAACTATTTTTCCACTATCATCTTGATCTAATGAGCAACCTCAAGACTATATAAACAAGCGTGTTTCTTCTTGAAACAAATTATTAGTACATCAACAAAATGGAAAAAGTGTTCAAAAAGTCTCAAACCTATCATACGACGGCTGATTCAATCCTAATTTATTTTTATTTTGGCAATTTTTAATGCTAAACCTTACAATAATTTTCCAATGTAATTCATCTGGTCAATTTTGGTTAAAAATTGCAAACAATATTGTCTAGTCATGATACTTGGTACTAACGTAGACAAATTTTGAAAATTATATATTTTTTGTATTTTTCTTTTCTTTTCTTTCTTTTTATTTTCTTTTTTTGCATTGGTCGCTAGCTATAGGCAAGTGCCATGATGCCCTCATTAGATGTTCCC
Organism: Eucalyptus sideroxylon; assembly: GCA_014182405.2. Lineage (NCBI taxonomy): Eukaryota > Viridiplantae > Streptophyta > Magnoliopsida > Myrtales > Myrtaceae > Eucalyptus > Eucalyptus sideroxylon. The sequence goes on along the minus strand of CM024549.2, from coordinate 50,299,617 downwards.
AACATTATATTGAGATGAGGGCAAGCACAAGGGTGTCACAGTCCTCACTTGTGGCCAGCAACCAACGACTGGTGGGGAAATAAGAAAAAAGAGCGAAACAATAAAAGGAAAGGAAAGCAAAGGAAAAAAATTAAAAATTTAGAAAATTTAAAAAATCATCCACGGTAGCACCGATTATATCACATAATACAAGTGACATTAACTAGATCATCATATTACAATTTTTCGGATAAAATCGATCGGATGAACTTCATTAAAAAATCATCAAAAGATATAAGAATAAAGGCGCGTTTATTTGTGTTTACATTTCAAAAAGTATTAGGGTGAACGAAATAAAAACTATTTCTACTCCAGAAGAACAATTTTTTACCAGAAAGATGCGTTTGGTAAACTTGTTTCAGGAATAAAAAATGAATATAAACACGTTTGGTAAATTTATATTCTTTTTTTGTTTCTTTTAAGTTTTTAATATTTTTATTTTATTTTTCCTTTTTTCTCTTTTTCTTTTATTCTTCTTTTGGCCGGTCGCCAACCTCAGGGGACCGACGACGGGGCCGCAGCCTCGTCCAGATTCGGTAAAGGCCGAGCCTCGCTGGTGGCTGGGTCAAAGTGGATGATACATTGAGTTAGTTAACCTAGTGATGTCATAGTCATCAACGTATGCAGGCCAGTCTCCACAGATGTAGAGAAAAAAAAAACAGAGACACAATAAGGTAAAAGGATGGAATGAACAAACCAGGACAATCGGGACCATTGAGCTTAGAAATTAATCTTGGGACCGTCAATTTTTGAAGGGTACCTTGCCGACGACTATCATTGAACACAACATGAAGAAGTGTAGACACCAAGCAAAACGCAATTTAAAAAATAAAAATAAAATTTATATATATATACCCGGTGGAGATAAAGTGAGGCAGAAAATCATCCTTAGCAAGCGACAAAAAGTTGCAATCATGTGTGACATATCATTGTACACTCAAAACAGGTCAGGATCAAGGACTAACTTATATGGACTCGGTTTGGGCATTTTGTCGAACACATGGCAGGTGGCTAAGTTGCTTACTTTATATACGAGTTTCGGAAAACAGTAATTTTATTCCATCACAATAAGCGCTAACATAAATCATCATCTCAGCCTCGATCATATCAGATTTTATATTGACACCGTATGAAGTCTTAGTTACTGTTTTCGTTCTAAAACTATGACCTATAGTAACAAATATTGAACTCACCTTCATGAAGCTTAGCTT